>JAJEKB010021277.1:1317880-1341102 GCA_022393335.1 Macrotrachela quadricornifera | reverse complement strand
AGAAAAATGTAAAAAACTGTAGGTCAAAATGGGCAAAAACCGAGTTTTTGACATTTTGGGACTAATAGTATTTTGAGTCTAGTCTTATAGAAAAGAGAACTATTTAAAAAAATTTGTTATCAAATTGCTTATAATTGAAAGTTCTATCAACTCTGAAAGTTTCATTTATATCTGAGAAAACTTTTGTACGATGTGGTCGAGATTCGGTGAAAATACCTTTCAGTTAAATTAAAAATTTACTTTTTTTTTCATTATTTTCAGTTAAAATTAATGTTACTCATCTCAAATCAAAATTAATAATACAACTGTTAATAGAGAATTTGTATCTAATTAATATTTTTATTTTAGTATTATTTTTTTATCATTAACCCTTTCGCCGCGATTCGATTTTGATAGAAAGCCACATTTCTGAACTCGCTTTATTAGAAAACAAAACATACCACAAGATGCAGCGTGAAAAGTTCTACAATCTACACCGTAAAACTTATTTCAATTATACACTTTTTGTTTTCAAAAAAATGCAAAACTGTGTGCGACCAATTTGTGAGGTTATTCCAAGACTATCGTATTTCAGATTGAGGTTTATACACAATTAAATTAAGCTTTTACGATATAGATTGTAGAGCGTTTCACGCTGTATCTTGTGGTATATCGTGTTGCTTCTTACGAAATCATATTTATAAGGGACAAAAAAGATGAAATAAGAAAAATGAAATTCCACATTCTCGTAGAAAAAATGATCGTTTCGCAACCTCAAAAACTAGTCACACACAGTTTTACTGTCTTCGAAAACAAAACGTATACAATTAAAATAAGCTTTACTATGGAACTTGTAGAGCTTTTCAAGATGCATCTTTTGGTATATCCTGTTTTTTTGATAAAACCCATTTAAAGATTAAAACATGAAATGCAAAGTGTGGCCCACCGGTGGACCACATCACGGTGAAAGGGTTAAATTCTTCTTTCAATAAATTGGTTATTCAACTATCTGATTTCTTAAGTAAGTTTTCAATTATTTTTCCTACAAAATATTTTATAATCTTTCATCATAATAATATAAAAATCTAACGATGGAACATCTTAAGGTGTTATTCACGGATTCGAAGAAGAGATATATTAGTCGATGAGTTAGTTACACTGATGATAGATGTTTTTTCCCATAGGAATTTCTTATGGAGTTGTCAGATTATATTATTCCAACATACACGGTTAGAAATAATATTATTCCAGACAATATCTATACAATTTCAAACATAATGACTTTTATACCAAATGAAAGATCATCAAAAATGGAATTTATTGGTATTAAATAGTGAGGGTTATAAATACCTTTTAGTGGCAAACTTAAGAAATCTTATACCTTTTTTCGTGTGGAAAGTTAAAGTGATAATGATTTAAAACATGTTTCTCTTGAATATTTTTTCATGGCTTGGTCGAGCTCTATAAAACTGTGTATGTTTAAAAATTTTTAAACAGAGTTCTTGAGTAAAACCTCACTGAAAATCACCCAAATCGATGATTACGGAAGCAATGTTCCATGAATTTCCGGCGAAAAACCTTCAGGAAACAAACTGTTTCTGGCTGAAATCTGTCGAAAAGTTCCAGGAATTTGACGCAAGAATCCAATGACCGTAATCGGCTGCTGGTTTTGACAGGTTCCTCTTAAGTAAAATGTTTGAAAATATACACATTCGATGCAGCGTGAAAAATTCTATTAAATGAGTTTATTTCGAAACGCCTGAGGCAGTAAAATTAATAAAAAAAATGTTAATTTTATTGAAAAATTGAATGTTTTGCTTCTATATAAAAAATACCAGTTTTTTAACGTTACTCAAGGTTTTCCTAATAGATTTTTAAATTTCTTATTCTAATAAAATAACTTAAAAAATTTGCCGTCTATACAATTTTGTAGAGCTAGGCAAATTCTATCAAGCCATGTAAAAATATTCAAGAAAAACATTTTGAGATTGTTATAAAATTTCGAATGTATTCTATTTGAAATTGTAGCGATATTTTCTGGAATAATACTGTTTCTAACCGTGTACGTTAAGGTAATATGAACTGACAACTCCAGAAGAAATTCCTATGGGAAGAAACATCTATCATCACTGTGACTAGCTCATCGACTAGTATATCTCTTCTTCGAATCCGCGATTAACATCTTAAGATGTTCATACTTCCATTATTACGCAAGATTTCATGAGATTTTTATAAATTTTTGGCAAGAACTTTCTTAAAGTGTAACTATTTAAAAATCTAATTTTATCTCCTCTGGGGTATTTGAAAGTAAGGCAATGAGAATCGAATAAATTAAGAATTTTTTATTGAAAAGATTGTAAGATCGAATATAAGGCATATAGTTTAATGTTAATTCGTTTGATTGATTAAAAGTTGAGTTAAATCAAATCATTCTTTGATTGAATCACTTATATGTTTAACTGATGCAGCACTGAGAAATAAAATAGAATCGATTTAAATCAAATTATTAGAAATATCGACAAAAATTTTTCTCTACCGGATGGAAGAATTCTCCCGAATATTTTTATCAAGATGATTCAAATTGAACTTTGTAGAAATTATTTTAAAACAGGTAGTTTTCTCTTACTTGTAATACGATAATATTCAATCCTGAAACGGTAAATAACTGAAAATTCTATTAAATAGATAATACCTAACATTCGCTGTTTAAATACAATGCAAAGATTATTGCAGAAGAAAATCAAATGTCGAATCAAGCTGAATCTTATATTTGTAAACTTGAACAAGAGTTAATCAAGGGACTAGCGGAATTACAAATTCCAGATGTGAATATCTTATCAGAAAAAATTCAACAGACCAAACAACGTATCAAAGATTATCAAGAAAATGAACAGATTTTGGAGCAATTACAACATTTAACACTCTTAGATAAAGAAATTACGAATTTAAAATCTACTCGATCTATTGATGGGGATAATAGTGCGGTGAAAATTGACTGGTGTGAAGAAGAGTTAATCAATAAAATGGCAAAGTTACATATTCAGAATGTGAAAACATTACCAGAAGAAGTTCAACAGATTGAACAACGTATAAAAGATTATCGAGAAGAAGATGATGAACAACTTTTGAAGGAAATGGAAAGATTAATGATTTTAAAAGAGAAAACGAAATTGAAATCTGCTCAAACAGTAACAGGTAATATTCAGATTCAGAAAATATTCTTACCCTGAATTTCGTTACTTGTCGATATGTGAAGATACAACCGTTCCTCTCTTTTCTGCAGAGAAATTCATTTGGAATTTACTCTTGCATTTTAAGGTGATATTACTTGTTGATCGCAAAGTTGTTCAACTATCTGATTGCGTAGCTTTATGGTTGAGTCAACAACAACAACAGGTTTAAGTATACCTTTTTTTTTAGTGATTTATCCCATAAAATGGAATAAACGTGTTCTATTATTGAGAATTTCCAAAGACAGAATATTTTTATTCCCTCGACCGAAGGGTAGAGACCTGCAGGTTCATGTTATTTTAGGCCCGAACCCGGTCGAGCTGGAGGTTGGGCTGATCCGTAGGTCTCTACTGAAGGAAGGGTTATATGAAATAAAATAAGTTGTGTGTGGCATTGTGGCGTATCAAAGTCCAAAAAGACAGACAAAAGACCTAAATTAATATTTTTCCCATGAAATCTATCCAGTAAAGGATTTTCAACCTACGGCTTCCGACCATTGAGATTTTTGTATCTCCGAAAACGAACTCATCCGAGGCTTTCAACCTTACATTTCTGACCAATTAGAGCTTTTCAACTTCCAGCTTTCAGTTCATCGGATAAACCGGCCAATTAGGGTTTTCCGATCCCTTGGCTTTGTCCAATAAGAGTTTCGAACCGATACGATTTTTGTAAGGTCAAAAATCAGTCAATCAAGGCTGTTAGACCTTGGGCTTTCGGTGATCGAGGTTATTGGAAACCAAAAAATCTGTCATACAGAGAATTTTCATTCTCAATTTTCAGTCAATAGAGTGTCTGAAAATCGAAGAATTGAGTGATTGAATTTTTTTAACTCCTACTTCCATTTTGTAAGGTGTTGTGTGCCAGGCGATGTGATAGTCAGCAATGATGAATATGGAATTTCGCTTCACAATAATTTTTGTCTTGGAATGGATGCAAGAGAAGAAGTATATGGTTTCGAAACATATGTATGCGTAAGGGCGTGAAAGGTTTTTGTAAGCGTTTCCTGGTTAGTAAAAACTCAGTTGTTATCGATCTAACTGAGAGAATGATTTTATTTCACACCTTTATTTGACGCTCTTCGAGATATAATACAGGGGATTAGACAGTTTACATAAGATCGTTATAGATGTCAGGAAATCGCAGTACATGGTTAAAATATAGCAAGGTTTTAGGTGTATGAAATCCGAAAACAATAAGAAATCATATAAGTGGAAAACTAATGCTAGCCAAGGTCTCGTTCCTTCTTATCCTAAGAAAATTGTCAAGGAACTTCAACTTCAGGTACGGAGGATTATTATTTTTCCGCCTGAACAGAGAATCGCTTCAAATAAAGCAAGGGGATACGTGTGCATATATGTTTGTCGCTGTATCAAAGATCTTTGTTTAGAGAAAATCTACTATTTTTGGAAAATATTCATTCTACATAAAGTTTTTTTTGCAGTTGAGACATTTGAATGTCATGTCGACTTCTGAAAAAGTGTCACATGGTTTTTGTCGATCAAGAGAAATAGTAGACAGTTTTGAGAACAAGAAATATTCCGTAGTTAATTGCAAGGATCCATCGACGATCGGCGAGGAGCTATTTTGATAGATTCGAATTAAGTATATTTTCACAAAGTGTCTCGAGGGGTTTGATGAATTTATTCATCAAGTGTTTGATCACGATATCATAGATTAAGAACTATCAAACTGCATAAAGTGTAAGTACTTTGATTGTTGCTACTGTTTTTACATTGTACTCTGATGTTTGAATCAATTGAAGCTATCTAGCGAACATAACTATTGTTTATAAGTTTTAAAATATTTCTATAGGATATGTCAAACAAGAAAATAGTGCGATATACAGAGCTTCCTAAACAAGGCATTGTCGGAAACTATAAGTATTGAAAATTGGCTTTGTGGAATAATTGAAAGAGATAATACGAGAGAACAGTTAACTGTCATCAAATAAAATCTAGACTCAATTCTTTGTAAATATTATTAGACAGAACTTAAATCTATCGAAGAATTTTGCAGAGATTGAACAGATAATGGAAAAACTTATTCAAGTAAGACACAAGGGAGAAAGAAGCATACATTTGGAATTATGTACGCCTTTATAGTTATATGCAATTATGTTTCCAAACTAGAAAAACAGTATTTTATCTTAGCAATTTTCAATAAAAGAACACATTTGTCCTTTTTTATGAAATAAATCACAGAAAAAATGTATATTTATTTCTCGTGCTACTGTACTTATTTGAATTTCTGAAATACAGAAATATGTTTTTCACCGTTAAAAATAATTTTAGACACATTAATAACAAAAAACCGGATAATACAAATATGACAAGTATTTTGAAGTCATCACTTCCCGAACAATGTTTGACAAATCATGATCATAAAATTGAATCAAATGATCAATCCACGATAAGTGTAGGTAACAAACGTTCCTGTTCGAATAATGATTTTGATCAATCAACTAAACGAGTATGTGATGAATCACAAACGGCGTCTAATCCACGATTTTTAATTCCCTTACCCGAAGTAAAGCCTATCAATGAGCAATTGTTGCTAGAAAATGTCCGACAAAAATATCGACGATTATGTGGATCGACTTATCGAGGATTTCCTTGATGTCATTCTGAATCCATGCACAGTGGAAATTATAAAATGATTGTGAAATCATCTTATATGGTCACTTGGAAACCATTTTGTAGACGATACATAATGTTAATTGAAGCTGAAGATAAAGTATATGTGCTTGATATGGGTGACAATCTATTCATCGTTGATGGTATTCAATTTCCATATGATGAGAAATGTACAAGTCATCTCAAAGACACATTAGTTGATGGAGAACTTGTAATTAATAATATCGATGGTTCATATAAGCCTACATTTTTGATCCACGATATTATCACTTATAATGGTGGGAATGTGAGCAAAGAACCATTGCTGTCCCGTTTGACGTTCATTTCTCAATCGATCATCAATATACATAACAATGCTATTACAAAAGGTTACACTAAAAAGAAAACACCACCATTTTCGATACAAGAGAAGAAGTTTTTTCCTTTGTCAGAAATAAAAAAATTGTTTAGTCCGGAATTTTTTACAACTATACCTCACGAAATTGAAGGATTCATTTTTTTACCTGAGAAAGATCCGTACACGCCTGGGAAATGTTGGCGTATATTAAAATGGAAAGAAAACGAAACGGCCGAATTTATTTAGAAAATTTCCGTCAATTCTTCAAAGATAGATCTACTGTCACAGACAGAAGCTCATCTCTTTCTTAAATATATGGACACCCCGTTTGCAACGATCCCTTATTTGCCTGATCTAGAGAAGTATAACAACAAAATAATTTCATGTTTGAACAAAAATGTTCAATGGCACTTTCATTGATTACATAATGATAAGTGGTTTCCTAATTCGCTACAAGCAGTGAATTGGGTCATATATGTCCCTGAAAAAATGTCCTCTCGTTAATGTCCTCGCTAATTGGCCCTTTGAAAAAATGTCCTTCGATAATTGTCCTTTTGATCTATTGTCTTTACAAGAATGTCCTCGGCTAAAATGTCTCCGACAATATTGTCCATGAAAAAATGTCCTTCACATCCTTATGTCCTTTTAAGAAAAAACATCAACAAATTCTGATACTGGTATTGATGAAATGCTTTTTTTTATTTTATATATATTTGATCTTATTTTTCACTTGCCACAAAAAAGGACAATCCGATTAATAAATCTTTTTCTGTTATTAAACCACTGGTAAAGCGATCATATATTTTCTTTAGTACGTTGTTCAACAAGCCGTGCGTTTGGTCTGGGTAAACGTTGTTTCATTCCACTAGACATTTGTATAATAACATCATGTACAACTGTAGTTTCTTTTTTAATTGAATCGATAAAATACTCTATGTTTGGATGAATTTTTTGCCAAACGTCTTTTGAATCTATGATTATAACCTTCGAAAGAAAACTTATTAGCTGAAAATTTAAGATTTGACGTGAGATACCCTCGCATGAATTATTAGTTTTTTGACATAAATTACAAAACATTCCAAAATGATACTTGAGGCATCCAATAACTATTGAAATATTTAAACAAATCAGATAAATCGGTTCGTTCAGCATCTAGTAAATCTTGTTCGATTACAGAAAATAAAGAAGAAACACATTGCTCGGGTACTAGTGCTAAAGCCATCAATTGACGGATACTACTACGAACCATAATATTTTCTAGATATGAAGATGATAATCCAAGTGACTGCACTTTACGATATATACTTTGACAAAAATGAAAAAAACATCCTTCATGGATTGTTTTTCCAGTAAACTGAAAGTAAAACGCAATAGTTATTTACAAGAAAACTTTGGTTAGTGTAAATATAATCGTACTTCAAGTCGAATAGCCTTTGAAAGTGAACATTCGAAATCACTCATTATCAGCAAAGGCTGAAAACTTTTTTTCACCCGACTAGCTTAAGCAAATAGAACATTGAATACATGAACATATGTTATTGTTTTGCGATCAGGAAGTAGAGCACATACAACAGGTAAACCTATATTTATAGTAAAGATATTATATCAAACGCGCAGAAAATCATACAGACATCTTTTAGAGCGAAATCTACTTACATTTTCCATATAATACAGCATGTATAATAAAAACCTGATCAAAGTAAGGCGGAGTAGTGGAGAAAGTACCATCCATAAATACACGCTCGCTATCGAATAACAACTTAAGATGAGTATCTGAAGACCTAATTCATACTCTCCCATTCGATTGTACAAATCCCGATTCAATGCTCTGAAATGTGACATCGTGTCTATCATGTAATAGCAAACGTTCATTGTCATCATAATCTCTTGTATATATAAAAGGAATTGCAAATGATGAAGATTGAGGAAGATGAGGAGTCATTTTCCTACGAAAACTTTTCAATGAATGATCTAAGAAAAATAAATCATATAAAGAAACAACAATATATTATTAAGTGTTCTATAAACAAATATTTAAACATACCAATTTCTCCTATATTAGCTAGTAAAGCAAGTGCTTCAGCTGTTAACAAAGCTTTTCTCATTTCTTGTTCAACAATTTCTTTAAGTGGTGTTAAATCAAATTCAGCACGATGACGCATTGCCTGTTTCACATTCCGAATCTCTACTTCAGCCAAATTTGGTAAATGATTGTGTTCTGTTGTTTTTCCAGAATAACATAAGAAATTATCACTTATATCCGTATGCAACAAAATACCACAATCTCTAATACTACAGCGCCAAAATTTAACACCTTTATTTGAACTGTAATTCTTTAAATGGACGGTGTAACCATCAATAACTAACATAACACGTCCTTTATTTGATGTTGTTTTTGAAATAAAAGGTTTATCCGAATTTGACATTTGTGAGCGGGTAACTCGAAGACGATGAAGATGATGGAGAAGGGGAATGATTTATTGCAAATAAATCAGAACTATATATATCACGATGAGCAAAGGCAAAAAGATGATGAAATCCCACAAAAGAAAAATGATGAAATGAAGGATGAACAAAGAAACGAAGTGATGAAATGTAGATGGACAAAGAGAAAAGCTGATGAAATCAAGATGAACAAAGAAAGTATGTCACCATATGTTTACATATGGTAAAAGAACAGAAAACATATGTGAACATATGTGACATGTACGAAGAATAGAAAAACATATATAACATATATGAAGAACAGACAAGAAAGTGTGAAGAACGCAAAAGAAACATGTATAGAGCAGGAAAGAATATGTAACTACATAGAAGATGAATATATATCATCTTTATCTTATTGATATTTTCGAAGATTTTCTTAAGCTTGTTGATGAAATTTAATGAATTTTATTTTGGTTTTTGTTCTGATCGCAACTTATATCTAATTTTTTGATAGGATCCATATAAGATACACAAACTCTACGAAAATAATGGAGAACATATAACAAAATACACATCATATACTGCCATGTGTTCCAGTTCTCTTTAATTATAGAAGGACTTTTTTCTAAGGATATTAGTCGGTGGACATTTATTCCAGGACATTTTACTGAGGGATATTTTGTTAAAGACATTTTCATTAAAGGACCTTTTTCACAAGGACATTTGTAAAAAGGACATTTATTGCAAAGGACAATTTTTCGAGGACCAATATCCGCGGACATTTTTTCAGGGACATTTATGACCGTTACCATTTTCTTTACCTCGTAGATCATGAATAGGAATTTGTACTGGTGTCTGTGCAAAATTCGATTGTAGCCAACCTAATTTTGGATTTGCATCCATCCATAGAGAAGAACCATCGATTGCATGACTAAAGAAATTAAGTGATCCTATTATATCACCAGACATTTTTTAATTTAACACTGCTCAAATAAATTGAACCAATGTAAAATGACATATAAACAATTCTTTTTTATCTTATTCAAGACAATAACCTATAAGTCAGTCTTTTTCTTTTTCTTTTTCTTCTTCTTTTTCTTCTTCTTATCTTGTTCAAAAGAATATTGAATGTGATAACAGTCATTTAACCTCCATGTGAACTAAATTTTGCCGTGTTGGAACTTCACTCTTTCGTTCGATTATGAGAATGTGTAATAATAGCACATTCATATGAATAAAAATAGACAGAATATTTCTGTTTTTTGTTTTTATACAAACGAATAATGTTAAATGAAAAATAAATCGAACACTTATCAAGTAAAACAATTTTCTTACGAACTCTTCAAAGAACAGAATTAAATTTGATGAATATTTACAGAGAAGAGATCAATTTGAAAATAAATAAAGATAATTCGTTTCATTTTCTATCAAAATAACACAACGAAATTTCAATATTGTTCGTATTTGAACTGTTTTTCAATTTCAAAATATTTCTCGATCAATTTATCATTAAACGAAATAAAAACTTATTCGATTTAATTAATATTTTCTTTTCATTGTAAACTTAGGAAAATAAAATTAATTTTATGTAAATATGATAAAACGATGAAGTACTCCTATAGGACAAGTTTTGGCAAAAATTCTAAACTATGCTCCAAAAGTGGCTTTATCATTTGGATTAAAAACAATCTCCAAGCGTGTCAATGTCAAAGTCAGATAGAGGACAGTGTGGCGATTTTAGAGCACTAATAGAAGTTAAAATCAACGTTCCGAATAGCAAGTGTACCAAGCAAAATCAAAATGTACGAAACACTTTCTATGTCCGTTGTACACGCTATTTTAAACGTTGCTGACAAAATCGGCATGTACGCAGTACACTTTGCTTTTTGATTGAACAATCTCTTTTGATTTGAATGAATGTCAATATTGAAGAATAATAAAATATACAACGAACTTCTATTGATAAATTTTCTTAGGTACCAAAACGAACACTCTTGTATTTTTCTGAATTAGATCCACAAATCTCAATACCGAGGGATGAGGTGGCTTAGTCCTTCCACCTTTTGGATATGTCTACGAAAATATTCTGGTTAGTTATTTATCAGGTATCTCAGATAATTTTCGATTTCTGGAACATTCAGCAGATAGAAGAACAAAAGAATTAAACGAATAAATTAGTTAGGGTTACAGTTTTGAACTCTATTTTTTGTCTCTTTCCATAAGAAGTAAAAAACCTTTCAGAAGACCGGAAATATTCATCAAGCCTTTATCGTATCGGTCATATAAAGTATTATAACGATGTTGTAGTGCTGTTGAGGATAGATCTTTTTTCCTAGATGCTCCAGCAGACCAATGAATTAGAAGAGAATGGATTCTTCTTTCTTCTTTTTGCATGATGTCATGTTTGTTAGTAATATCATGCACATGTCTTATACCCCATTTCAGTAATTTTAAACGTCAGAAATCTTATAGAATTCATATGTTGCGGTAGATTTATATTTCGATATATATTTTTTTTTCGAGATTTTTATTTTCGATGAAAATAGGATGAATCACTGTGGTTTCATCAGATCTACCCCGACAGTAAAAATCGTGAAAATAACGCGTTAAAACCGTACATTCTAACCTGTTAGCAACACGTTAAAATTCTCAATCCCGTTTTTACCTGTTTTAAATTTGAATCCGTAATAACTGATGAGAACATGAAAAATAATGATACTACTTCCGTTGAATTTTTCGATGTGTTTTTACGACGTTTGATATATTAATGCGTTCGTAACGCGTTGAAATGTGCGGTTTTAACGATTTGTAACGCGTTTAATATTTTAAACGTGTTTCCACACGTTTAATTTTGATTTTAAATGAATTCTATAGGAAGAAGAGACAGATGGTTAGCTGAAAATTACTTGAAAGTGAGATAAGGTTATTTTCGTGTTGCTTTTATCCTATTCCGACTCTATCTCATAACTGTATCAGTTCATCATTATTTCTTGTCAATTCGTCACAAATCAAATCGCACATAATTTGTTTGAAATAAATTTGACAAGAAAAAATGGTGAATTGATACAGTTATGAAATAGAATCGAAAAAGGATAAAAGCAGCACGAAAATAACCTTATCTCACTTTCAAATAATTTTCAGCTAACCAACTGTCTTTTCTTTCTATAGAATTTACTTCTCGGCTTTTTGCTTTCCCTATCTTCTCGTTTAATTTAACGAGACAAAATTCATTGAAAATCTAATTAATTTTTGTGTTTTCTTAATAGATTGCGAGTTTTCATTTACAGATTAGTGATAGTCTAGGAACATAGTCTTTAATAAAAGAAAAAATTATTTAGAGACGTTATGTAGTACTATTGTCAAATCTCTTTCTTAAAATAATCTCGTTTTGTTCACGCGTTAATATAGATGTTTCTGCAATGAAAAAAAAAAGCGAATAGAAGAAGCAAAAGAGAAAAAAGACGATTTGAATAATGATAATTAATCGATAAAATAAAATGTTGATGTTTTTGCCTAAGACCAACAAACTGAACTGATTTAAGTATGTCACCAATTTTATTTCTTCCACAAGTATTTGTCAACCTTCTGCTGACAGTTTCGCATTTTTGTCAGCGATATTTTAATAGCAACTTATTTACCTATTCATATTAAAAACTCGGTGTTGCATCTAGGATGTTAATCTTCTCATCTTTCCTAAACAAATCGCGGATGAATTTAAGCAATAAAAAAATAGCAATGATGGTAAATATCATTGATCACAATAACAACTTAAACTATGCTTTGGAGAATTTTATGATAGAGTGTCGGCCCATGGGTACCCATGGGCTGGGCCGATTTTTAAGAAAAAACCACGGGTGGGCCGGGTCAAGGCTGGATAACCCATTGGTCGGCTTTTTGAGGCCCAGCCCAGCCCAGCCCAGCCCAGCCCATTAAGACTTCTGTTTGGGAATATCTGTTTGTCGGTTATCTTAATTTCAAGTTCACTTGAAGAGAAGATGATATTAGGTTGAGGAAAAAGTTCGTGCGTTCAAAAATTATGTGATCAGGGATACCACGAAGGAAATTTAAAATAACACGGCGCACGAACTTTATCCTCAACCTAGTAATATTACTTGCCTATGAACAACGTGTCAGAAGAATAATGGATAAAAGATATGAAAAAGCAAGAGGATATCGAAAGAAAATACTTCAATATAATAAACATAGCTGTTGATTGAAAGAGAATCTATAAAAATATGAACAAAAGATGAAGAGAGCATCAACTGAAAAAACATCAAAACGCAGAATCGTTGAGAAAAAAAGGGAAAAAACATTTTAACACGTTAACTATTCTTGAGCACATCAAAATTATCTTTATTTGCCCCAAACTATCTTTTCCAACTGTGGATTTAATAATAATGAAAGTATTGCAATCTAGGTTGTTCAATGCACTGAATATTTCTATAGATAATTCGAATTTGGAAAAAGCACTGTAAGCCGCCTAAAGAGGTCGCTCAAATAAAACGCGTTTTATTTTTTATTCAAGATTTATTCACTCGCTGTATATTGTACATTCATTTTTATTTGAAAACGATATTATTTTAGGTGTTTAGGAAGGAAATTTTTTGTAACTCCTTTTAAAAACTGTAAGTCAAACGGTCACAACCGTTTTGAATCCAAAGGTTCGTCAAAAAAAATTGATATGTACGTTTGTTTCTGTATGCATATAATCAAATTTTTAACGTATTTTCAGTAGTGGACAATTGTACCCAGTCGTTGGAAAAATTGTTCCCGTTTATGGAGAAATGCTTCACCCCACAAAAAATCATACATATTAAAGAGAGATGGAAAGAAAAAATATATATATGTATACACATATAATCTATTATATGATATTTCACATATACTTGAATGTAGAGTGAAATGGTTTTTCTTTCAAACAGAAATGCTTCCACAAGGATAAATGGAAAGAAAAAAAAATCTATATACATATACAAATATAATCCATTGTATGATACTTCGCATAGACTTAAATTTTCAACGAAATGGTTTTTCTTGTAATGGGAAATGATTCTTCTTCCAAAACGAAACTGTTGCACTATGTACCTTTGTCCATAAAGTAACTCAAATCATATACTAAATATGATGGTAGCATTGTTTTCTAACAATAGTTACATGTTTCAAATGGAGTAAATAAGTTTTTCTTTCTTCTTAGCTTTCAGCTGGATAATAGAGTAGGGCATTATTTATTGTATCTACCCTCGAATGATAAGGCAAGATTAACTTTGTTCATTCCATTAGCGTACCTGACTATACATAACAGAAACAAAATATATCCCCCAGAATATGCCTTCTAAACGATCATCTATATTTCCACTAAAACCAAACACTTAACCTGTTTTACAAAAAAATTCTGAACTTTTTTCTTGCAATCTTCCACTTCAATTTATTCACGGGCAATTCTATAAAAAAATTCACTTGATATTTAATAAATTTTCACAGACACAAGCCGATTTATGCTGAATACTAACCTAAGCTAAAACATTCTCGATTTCTGCTGAATCTATTTTATTTCCATTTCTAAGTATAAATGCGGTCCGGCTAAACAACTTCTACTTCAAATATCACTATTTTCGTTACGAAACCCCATTTCTACCTGAAACTCCCTCTACATTAAACGAAACACAATAGAAAATTTCAAATTTTCCTCTAATTTATTTCAACTCCACTTTATCGGCAGAGACGTCCTTGAACTATTCAAGCTGCAAATAAAATCGTTTCCAATACGACAACTCCATTTCTACTTGAAACTCCTACTACGTTACAAAACAAACAAACGAACTCAACGATTTCTCTTTATTTTCTTTCCATCTCTATTTATACCTTGCGATATTGATACACCATTTCTGCGTAAAAAATGATTATATCTGCTCGAAATAATCTATTTCTACTTAAAACTCGCCTTAAGATGAAAAAAAAATAAAGAAAAATTATCTATTTCTCTTCACATTCTTTCCATTTCTCCTTATAAGTAGGGATATGGATCGACGATTTCTGCCTACAAAATGTCTTAAGGTTTAGTTAGTAAAAGAAATTCTGCTTGACTTTTTGAGGTTTAAGCATTTCTCCTTAAAGTGGAACAATTTCTCTTTGCAAAAGGGAAATGGTCCAGCCCTCCCGATGGTTTCAAAGAAAGCTCATGCGTCAAAGCAGCTATTTCAAAAGTGTCAAGTATCGCCAAGTTTAGGTAGGATTTATATCTGTCACACTATTTCGTAGATACCAACATAAACGACAAAAACAAATTCAGTCAAAATTGAATTTCGATGTTAGTATTCAATCTAATCGAGAGTCAATTTCTCAATTCCATTCGAATTTTACCCAAATAAAAATCCTGTGAACGATGTATTTAACGCTGTCTTTTTTAATTTTTGATTTCATGAAACTTCTTCCATATCAGCTCCTGTGAAAAGAAGATAGCTCTAAACACGGATGCAGTGAAGTGATGCACACAGTTCAGAAAACTAACGAGTTTTTATCACCTTTATTATTCTTTTATATTTAGTCATAAAAGTACAGTTATGGCAGAAAAGCTAGAGCAAGATGGTTTTAGTATACCAATAGCCGTGATCACTAGATGAAACAGTCAGTATGATACAGCAGTAAGAACAATTGAAATACCATCTAATAAACTCAACAACTACTTGAGAGAATTGAAGAAGGATTCATTGATTCTATCACAACGCGATATGACTGTTCTCAATGAATTTGTGTCTGTGTTCGCACGGTTTATCGAAGCCTTCACTAAGGCACAACAAACAGACCAAACGACTTCAATTTCTCTAGTTGCTCCATTTTTGCTCGAAATTTACTTCGATCTTGAATCGGAGCTATCTACGTTGAAATATACAGGTGGCCTATGCAAAGCACTTCTGAAATCGATACAAGAACGATTCGGTGGAATACTCAAGCAATTAGAATTACCGATTGGTATTAACAATACGATTCGCTCAACATCAGAACTCTATGCAGATCCACTCTTTCTTATGGCTACATTCTTGGATGTTCGGTTTGGCGATCGGTGGATTATGCATTCAAAATTACAAGATGAAACAAAACTTCGTTTATGTGACAAAAAAACAGTTGATCACAAATGCTGCTTTACAGTTGCATGGATCAGAAGACCAGGAGAAGGATAAAACTACGGTTAAAACATGTACGCCCATTCCAAGCACTACCAACATCACTTTAAAAAGAAAGACTTTTTTCGCCTTCACAAGAGCAGTAGAACCATTGATGAAGAAAACAAGATCGAGCGTACTCGAGCAAGTACAAGAAGAAATACTTCTTTTCTCAAGAGAAGCATCGATGGATAGTGCACTTATTTTTAAAAAAGCAAAAATTTATCCATATCTCAATCTGCTTGCTCTACGGCTTTTTTGTGTACCTGCAACGTCAGCGCCTGTTGAGCGCGTGTTTTCTACAAGTGGTTTTGCGATTCGACCACACAGAGGAAGTCTCACAAAAGAAATGTTAGCGAAATTAAAACTTCTCAAGTGCAATTCTGACCTTATATACTAGATATTTTTTATTTTGTTATTCAGCTGTCCTCAACTATATCAATTTTTTTTTATTTGGTGTTACTTGAAGACCTATGAAAATCCATTAAAAGAAGAAGATAAAAAAATGAACATTTTCTGAGGTGGGAGCCGAAGTCGAGAAAGGTCGGAGCTGTCCACCTCTGGCTCCAAGACTGATAAAGAGTTCTGTACTAAACTTTTTTGTTCTCCAATGCCTAAATATGATTTTATACCAAACCTTTTTTAGTTTCAGGAACTTATAAAGGTTTCATAAAAAACCATACATATTACTAAACCTTTTTTGGGTTTCGTATAATTATGCGATAACCTTTGGAATATGTTAAACTTCTACCAAACCCTAAAGGTTTCCATAAACACCTTTTTTTTCAGTGTAGGAACGGCATCGGAAGTCTGGGAGCTAAACATCTTGCCAATGCTCTAAAACAAAATAAAGTAACATTATCTCTCCTATATAACTTTCTTGTCTTATCATTCATTCACTATCTTATACAGACACTCTGTATACTGAAACTCGGTAGTAATGAAATCGGCGCTGAAGGAGCAAAACACCTTACCAATGTTTTACAACAAAATAAAGTAACAATATTCATTCATTCCTTAACTTCTTATTTGCTCATTCATTGACTATGTTAAACAGACACTCACTGCATTGAATCTTTATAGGAATGGGATCGAGTATGAAGGAGCAGAACATCTTGCCAATGTTCTACAACAAAATACGGTAACGTTATCACTCTCATCTAATGTTCATAACTTATCATTCATTTACTATCTCATCCAGACACTCACAACGCTGAACCTTTGTGACAATAGGATTTATGAGACAGGAGCAAAACATTTTGTTAATGTTCTACAACAAAATAAAGTAACATTATCACTCTTCTCTTTCCCATCCTCACATTCTATAATTCACTCAACTATTTATGTCATTCTCAGACACTCACCATAATAAATCTTTCCTACAATGACATTAATTCACCATTAGTACAAGATCTTGCCAATGCTCGTAAATATGAAGTAATCACATAATTTCTTCCCTCCTCCACAATGTTCTCATTCTGTTACTAACTCACTATCTTATACATACACCTCCTATATTGGAGCCTCAAGACGACTGTCGCTGGTGAAACATGTAAGATGTCAAGGAAACTATGAAGAATAATTCAAGACTGAAAGTTTCTTTCCAACTCTTAATATGACGAACTATCATTTTTTATAACTACATTCATTTGTTTTTCATAAATTTCACTCTTATTTTAACATACATTAACGACATTATTTTATTGAATCAGTATTTTTTGTTCAATAAAAAATAATCTTTCTAATCAGTTAATATTTCGAAAAACTGAGTAATTAATTTAAAAACATCTAATATTTAACTATGTCGGAATTAGTGTCGACTAAACCTCTACAAGTTCAGTATTAGTTTAGTTCTGACGAACTGGTAACTGAACAAATAATCTCTGACAAATCCAGCAAGTTGATCAAATATTATTTAGAAATATTCATCAAGATTTCTAGCGATGTTTAACCCTTAAAAGCCGAAGCAGGTTCCTATGACAATATGGAAGAATCAATAACTAAAACAGAGCTTCTGCACCCTTAATATGATTATACCACAATGGGAACAGAAAACTTTTTTCTCTTACTAGGATACAAAATGTCCATTAGAATGGACATTCGCTCTTAACGGGCCAACAATTTTTTCTGCTGTTAGTTAATTTGAAAAGAGTTTTTTTCATCGAATCGCCGTTTTGATTTTGTTTTCGACACGAAAATGATCAATCGAAGTGATATTTCATAGTTTTTCTATATCTATGCCTTTTTTATTGCGTTAGAATGCTTGTTCATGGGGTCTTTGAACGATCATTGGGTCAATAACCACGAGGCGAAAGGGATTATCAAATATGTGCATTACTGATTCTGCTATATCGAAGAAGCAGCTGTTCAATGCTGTTTTAGAGCCAGAGTAGAGTGGTTGCGAAGGACGTGGAACCAAAGCTGAATAGTTGTTTCTACCCTCAAATAAGAAGAACCTAGTGATCATCGAAGATTTTTGACGATTGAATTAAAAAGATGGTCTTTCCTTTGACTCCTCGATAACGTCGTACCGTTCTACGATGGGAAATAAACAAAAATCGCTTAAGTTTCATCTTAGAAATGTTTACACTTTTCATGTGTTTTGGTCTGTTATGATCGAATGTCCATTCCAATGGATATTTTCTTTACAGTGCTGTAGCCTGGCAGTAGATCAATCCAAAGTTCATAGGATAGTTTCATGCTATAGTGTAGTGATTCGCCTAGCAAAATTGGTCGAAAACAGAAATTTTAATCCAATATTCATGAACAGAGAAAGGTTACGAAGTAAAAAATGACATCCAAGAAACCAGACACCTTGAAAGCTCCATTGTTTAGTCTTATAATCACTTGGAACGATTTTTTTTCACCCTCTATGATCTATGAAGTTTGTTAAGCCTAAAAAACCACTGTTTTTTGTAGAAATACTTTTCAAACGCTTTTTATTGCAATTATCACAATGTCCACTAGAGTGGACATTCGGCTTTTACGAGTTAATAGTGAAAAAAAGTTGTTTCTATAGTTGAAGTGTATTGAGTTGTTGATCAGATGAAAAGGAAAATTTTCATATACATTATTCTAATTGGAAATTCGATTTTATGTACAAATAAAGAAATGAATTATACTTTAATTCGTCAAACTACGAGATCTTTATTTTAATTATCTGTGTTTATAAGATAGAGAAAACGAAGAACATCTGTCGACATTTATGAAGTTTTTTTCATACATAATCAATGAACATAAATATTTTCTACAATGTGTTTTATCACATTTAGTATCAAATTAAAATTAGAATATAATCATTATATCTTTGTTATGAAACGTGAAGTATTATACAGATGAATTTGTAAAAACGAATTCATACGTTTTTGATCCTTGACAATGGATCTATAAATCTTGAAAATTTGAATCAATATATAAATAGTTGTGAGTTTTATCCTATAGATTCCATGAAAATATGCAGAGAGATATTTATTTATTCAAGATTAAAATAATAAAATGCGACTGAATATGTTTAATTAAGTTTTGTTTTTGTTTGTGTATCGCTATTTTTGATATTTTTAACAAATTCTTCGAAGCATTCTTCAATTGCTTGTTCGATTGCTTTTTTCAAAAGTTCACGTGCAGAAGGATTTACCTTGTTTATTTCTTCATCTGTTTGAGACCGAATTTGTTCAGTCACTTGTTTTACAGTTTGTGCCTTTGTTTCATTTGATGTGACATTTTTGCAAGTCAATGCATCGACAGCTGATTCATTCTTAGCTGAATAATCTTCGTAAAGAAGATTTTCATAGGGTTTGGGTGATAATTTGCGCATTTCTTCCACAATACGCTCTTTTTCAGCCTAATAAACATTAGAATATTGTATTCAATAAAGAAGACAGATTGTATAGAGATAGAGCTAGAAGAATATTTTCACTTTTAAAATGAAAATAATTCTTATCATGAGATTATATAAAACTCACTGCGAAAGATGCAGAAAGAGTGACAACTGCCATCTGAACAGCTTCAGCAACTGTTTTTAAAAGACCAGCGCTAATCGTGGGTGGCTTCGAAATACATGATCCCATGGGTGGGCCAGGGGGGGGGGGGGGGCGAGGGGGAGCAATTGCCCCCCCTAAAAAAAATTTTTGGCTGAGACTCTAAGAAAAACGTCATGAAAATAAGCGTTTTTCAGCGAAAAAGTGCTTATTGTCCCCCTCAGAAATTATGGTCCGGCTCGCCAATGCATGATCCCATGGCGATAATTCGATAATTACATATAAGTATAATAATAATAGTATTTGAATTTTGTCAGAAACAAAAATGTTCGCGTTGTAGTTAGATGAAAAATATTTGTTAAAAAAACGAAATGTGTGGATGATTAAATAGTTGATAAAAGTTGTTTGTTCCTTTTTCTTCCTATATGTTTTAGTAACAAATGTTTCTCCAACTAATTTTAAAAGTTTAGAAAAATAATTTTTTCAAAATAATTTTACATTGAACAACTTTATAATTGGTGATGTCAAATACTTTTGTGATATCGAAATGGTTCACTTACTTTACTAATTTTATTTTGTTTATTTGCCTTATACTAGGTTGAAAAAAAACTTTTGATAGGGGTGAGGTGGGGCACCGCTATTCTCTTTCTCGTGGAGAAGAGTCTTAGAAACATAAATTGTTTGCTTGCTTGTTTGCTTGTATGTCCGCAAAAGGTCAAAAAAACATTTTATTCATATTTTGTATAAAACTTAACCAAAGGGTAATCGGGGTCGAGGAACTCGAATCTGATGTTAGTATTTTACAATTTTTTTGAGAATCAATTTTTTACACAAAGGATCACTTTTTCTGCAAAAAAAAATTTTTTTATAAGGGTTGACCGAAGAGGAATCGGGGTCAAGGAACTCGCATCTGATGTTAGTTTTTCGAAACTTTTTTGAGAATCCATTTTTTACACAAAGGATCACTTTTTTTTACAAAAAAAAATTTTTTATAAGGGTTGACCGAAGGCTAATCGGGGTCAAGGAACTCGAATCTGATATTAGTTTTTTAAAATTTTTTTGAGAATCAATTTTTTACACTAAGGATCACTTTTTTTACAAAAAAAAATTTTTTTTATGAAGTTTGGTCAACGGCCGTTAATGTTCAGGAACTTGAATCTGACTTCGATTTTTTAAAATTTTATAAATGAATAGCTTGACGGTGATTTAGAAACACGATTTCTGCGAGAAAGAGCTGAGCGAGTCTTCAGACGAGCGTTACTTGTATTTTTAAATAGAGTTAATAATGAATGTTGAGCTAAATGAAAGTCCATCAAAAACGGGATTTAGAAGTGCAGCCAGCCATTCATAAAGATGGGAATGGTCTATAGAAATACGGAAAATTTCAGATTTTAGACATATAATTCTACTTTGCATGGGGTAGTCGAGCACAAACACGTCAAGTTCTTGAAGATATTGTTTATTTTGTGAACTTTGCAGAGCTCTTCTCTATGATCATTTTGAAAAAAAATTATAAAACTTTATCAATAAATAACAACAATAGGATCAAAACATTCACACACGTGTTAGTTCTATCAGTCATAACAGTTTGAAATTTTCAGTATTTTGCTCCTCTTGTTGTTAGTTATTGATGAACTTTTATAATTTTTTCTTTCCAAAATGATCAGCGAAAAGACCTCTAGAAAGTCCACAAGGTAAAAAATATTTTCAAGAACTTAATGCTTTTGTGCTTCACTACCCCATGAAAAGTACAATTATATATCTAAAATCTGAATCTTTCCTTATTTCTATAGCCTAATCTCATCGTTATGAATGGCTAGCTGCGTTTCTAAATCCCGTTTTTGATGGACTTTCATTTAGCTCAAAATTCATTATTAACTCTATTTAAAAATATAGCGGTACCCCACCTCACCCCTATCAAAAGTTTTTTTTTCCAACCTAGTATTATTTAGCTCATAAGTGCCACTTTATTTTTAACCAAAAATAAATAAATACAGGTGAAAGAAAAAACCAAATGAATGTATAAGACAATGCCTACACTTGCCTAAAGTGCACTTCAAGTGATTCACTTCTTATGTTATATTCGTTAACCAGCTATATAAGGAGACGAAATTTCAATTCTGCATCTTTCAGTACATTTTGCTTCGCCAAAAATATTTAGCTTAAAGTATAAAAAGTATTTGATAATAAACAGTGGTATTTATATACATTAATTCGAAAATAAAGAATTAATTTTGATAGAAATAAAAACAAAAGTTCTACACTTCCAAATGTTGTTAAAAGTAGTATATCAATTAACACCGTCCCAAATATTATATATTTTTTCGGAAGATATTTTCGAGTGAATAATCGAAGCGTTTTTAAAAATCTACAGTTTCAAAGAAGAAAATGGATATTTGAATCTTGAATACATAAATTCATTTTATTTTTTGAAAAAACCTTGGAGATATCTTTGAAAAAGATTATCAAAGTATTCGATAAATAAGATTCGATGAGAACTTTCTTCCTTTTTTGAACGATTAAAATCGAAAATTTCTATTCCTATTTATATCAAAAGCTATTTCGAAAATATTCGCTCTACTCTGGTCTTTTCATGAAAGATACATGTGGATGAAAATTATGACGAATAGAACTGTGGTAAAGAAACATTTCAAAATTTTCACCTTCAAGCCGTTGTATCCCTAAGCTGTTTGGTCGTTCTTTAGCCGTTGTACCACGACATTACACATTTCTTTTAAACATATGTTGATATACTGTTTTTCTCTTTTATTCTGTGTATACATAGACACGAAGCATATTGTAATTTTTCTATTCAATACTATCTAACTCCTGAATATTCACTCTGTTCAAAAATAATCAATTTTTTATTTTTCCCAAAAGATTTTCGTATTCTGTGAAATTATCTACAAAATCCCAAGATTATTCAACTTTTTCATTATGCTATTTCCATTCATTCAACATAACTCCGACCATCGATAACAAACCGGAACACCAATAATACATACGAAAACTATCAAAGCCAATCTCTCCATTCCATTGAGAGACATTATACTCCACCACCAAGACACCCCATCAACACCAGAAAACCAACATATACCGTCTATGGCTTGAAAACCTTCTATAAACAGCAACACAACTTTCCTCCCAACAATGCCAAATCCAACGGCAGTTAACAAAACTTCCCATACAGGGGTGTTTCATAAGTTTCGACCCCCTTTTTATTTCTCCTCTATCAATGCCATATTCAATGGTGGAGAGATATTGACTACATATTTTTGAAGAGCAACTTCTAAGCTATCAATCAAAAAAAATTTATCCAATTTGCATGAACTCTAAGAAAGAACTACGATGATAAACATTTTGAAAAATGTTGACAACTCCAGTTTTACTCATTTTCTACAGAAAATGAACCTTTCAGTATTTTGTAAATATCTGGCTCAATTTTTTATGCTTTGACTAGTTTTTCCCAAAAGATAGC
>JAJEKB010021277.1:1239620-1262880 GCA_022393335.1 Macrotrachela quadricornifera | reverse complement strand
ATCCTGTCGGAAGTTGTCGGATTCCTGAAGGAATTTATGGGGTTTAGTCGGGTTTCCGACAGGTTCCGACGGGATCCGGAGCCCGGATTACTCGTCCTGGGCCATCTTCGATAACCATGAAAACATCTTGTACTCAACCGATTCATTCATTAGCAGATATATATTTGTTAGCATTGGGTACAATTCCAAATAGTGTTGGTGGTTCATCACCAGTATCATTATATGTATTCGATGCAATTACAGGAAATTCGACTCGTGGTAAGTTTTTGTTAAATAGAGTCAATATTAATAATTCCATATATTTGTGATCAAGTTTACTTATATAAACATTATTTAACATAGATATTGTCAATTTTGGTGATATGTTTACAAATGTATATCAAGTATTACATCCACAAACAGGTTTTTCAGCTTTAAATATCAATACCATTGAACCAACTTTTCATGTAGTATGTATTATATTTTAGTTTTACAAAAATGTATTTCTTCCTTTCTTTTATTGAATAGATATTATATAATTTAGTGAATACTACACGTCATATTTTAATAATTAGTATTGAAACTGGTCAATGGGTATTAAAACAAATTGGAAATAATCTATTACGTAATTTTGCATATTCAAATGAATTAAATGCACCTGTAAGTGATTGTTCATTGGGTGGTATATGCGTCTTAAATCTCGAAAATTATCAATGGGAATTATTTTTACCAATTCCAAATTTTCATGGTTTTATGGATTGGACATTTTCATATAAACAACAAACGATGTATTTTATAAGTAAACAAAATGTTACTATTATTAATTTATCGAATAAAGCATCATTTCATTATCGTGTATTACCATTAATTGAACAAACTGGAAATATTAATGGTATTGATAAAACAGTAATGTTTGACACTTAATTATATATCTAATTTTGTTTTTTTTCATATTATCTTTTACTTCACTTTTTATTCATTAAATTTTAATTTCTATGCCATATAACATTTTCTTTCATAACAGATATTGTTTTGCATTTTCAGCATGCAAAATCTTGCCATAGTATCATTAATAGTGGTCAATAATTTACAATGACAGTATTACATAAGCTATTTGAAAATATTAACCGTTTGGTTACTGACTAAGAAATGCTGTAAGACTCGGAATATTGGTGTTGTATTTTCTAAAGAAATATGGAATCGACTGTGCGATTTTTGTACTTAAATGTAGTCTTTTCATTGATAAAAATACATTTTCGCTAGATCTCATTATTTATTACGTCACATCTGTACATATACATTCTAAAAATCGCTATTTACTTTAATAGATAAAAGTCTTTTTTTAACAAAAATAATCTCTTTTCAATCTAAGAGAAAAATCGATGAAATTAGTTGGCATTTTTCGGAAAAATTTGAAACAAGATAATTGTACCATTTTGTACTGATTCAACTGCTACAAATTCATAATAATTGCGATTTGATGAAGTCCAAGTTAGGGAATCGTTAGGATATGTTGTAACACTGATACCATGTGGGTAATAGAAGTCTTCATTCAGATATACAACCGTTGGTTGTTGAATATCTGTATTGATGATGAATTGTAATTCAAAAAGATATGTACTAGGATAAAATCCCATCATTATTGGAACACCTAAAATGAATGTAATTCTTCTTGGTTATGTTTTAGAAATAAAACATTACCTGCAATGGCTTGAGCATATGATCGAGAGAGTGCTTGAACTTTGTTCAATTCTAACTCACCATCTTCAGTATAGAATGATTCTGTCGTAGCAGGGCTTGCTGCAGTTGTTATATCGGCAAATTTCTTGAATTGCCAGTAAGTCCAACCTAAGAAGAATAAAAGGATG
Organism: Macrotrachela quadricornifera; assembly: GCA_022393335.1. Lineage (NCBI taxonomy): Eukaryota > Metazoa > Rotifera > Eurotatoria > Philodinida > Philodinidae > Macrotrachela > Macrotrachela quadricornifera. Next base: position 1,261,033 of record JAJEKB010021277.1, on the reverse strand, counting down.
AAAACTTAAAAATATTCAGTGTGTTTTTACTCTGTAGTTCTTCATCAGCTAGTTGCGTAATTCGATTGAGCTCTTCAATACCTTTTGTCGAGTTACTGATAGCACCAAATTCAGTCATCATCATACCCCCGAACTTTTTCTTACGTGCTTCAGCCACACGAATACCAATCATATAATCATCGGAAAATTCACAGGCAAGATCCGATTTCGGATCACCTTGTTTCGTTACATCGAAACAATAGTTATGATAGCTAAACACTTGTCGATTATTGTATTCTACGCCACCTGGTCCTTCATTAAGACCTGTTGTAAATATATCGAAAATGCATGGTTCGAAAAAGATCAAATGTTTGTCATCGACTTTTCGAATCACTTCATGCAATTTTTTGTACATTGGTGCAAGATATTCTCGATCGACTAGACCTAATTGTACGACGTCTACTAATGCTGGAAATGATGGTTCATTAAGAAGCTCATAACCAAGAATTGATGATCGATCAACAAAATAACTAGCTACTGTACGCCAAAATGAAGCAAATCCTTCGAGAGTATCATTACCATTTGTATATCTATATAGATCGTAGAAACATAACTAAATTCAAGTCATTTAAATCATACATAATAAACTTACAACATTTTGAATCCATTAATTACTCCTTTAGTAAGATAATATTGAGCAAAGAAATGTTTTTGACATTGATCGAGTACTGGATATCCTGTATCTGGTTCTCGTGTAAAATTCACTGGAAATGGGAATGGAAATTGCTCGAGTGTATCTGTACCCAAATTCTTAGCAACCCAATCAGGAACTCCTTCACCACAGAAGTATCGTGAAAAAACATCTTGATGACAATCGAGTAAAGCATAGATACCCTTCTCTTCCATCATCGATATGACAGTCGATAGCTGAGACAGATAATTTTGATCGACTTCATTGGGCGAACTTGGATTGACACCCATCCAAGCAGTATAAAGTCGAATGACATTAAAACCCCATTTATGAAGATTATTCAAATCATCATTAGTTAGTGAATTTTGTGGATCAAAGTTGGTTAGATTAGGTAGAAAGGGTGGCAATTTATAGACAACATTGACGCCATGAAAGATGCGTACACGACCAAATTCATCGATGAAATGTTGTGTGTTTGGATCAACTTGAATGCTCGGTAGTGGAACATTACCATGAACAATTGTAATGATAACAATTAATGAAATGATGAGAAGAAACGGAAAGCTGTATTGTATGTCAACCATCTGTAAAAAAAACTGAATGAATGGGATGATATGCAGCAGTACGCATGCTCTTCTCCTTAACTGCAGCTGTTATTCATTCTCATAGCTATACGTCAATAATGGTACGATGCTTAATCAATGTGAATTATTTCTAGTGATTCAGCCGGGGTGTGATTTGAATTATCAGCAGAAATCTATTCTTATATATTGATCCATATTTCTTAATAATAAAATAAATCATAAAATGATTACAGCGGAACCTATGCTGCGTTTTCTCTCTTGATAGAGATAATAGAAAAGTCATATAGTTTCAAAGTATTGAAAACAAAAAGAATCTCAGCAATCTGTAGAAGAGAAAAAGAGGATTCTTTGGATTTTTCTCTTTCACATAGCGTTTTTCTATACATGTTGAACTATCTTTACATAAATTTAGTCATTAAATCAATTCATCGAATGAAAACATCATTTTAGTTGTTGTTATCTAATTGTATTGTCGTCAATTGTACACAATGGCATTCATCTCTAACATGACCTTTGAAAGTGGCTACACATAGTCAGCCACCAAAGTTAAAAAATATTGAATTCTTCATGGTATAAGCAATAATCGAATAAAAACCGATATTGAATGCAGTGCATGTGGCGAAGAAAGAATCTTTGGTGTATTATTACTTTTCTACAGCTCACGGCAAATATTTTCTTTTTCGTTCTATTCTTCAAATAAAAACACTAAATCAAATGTTGACAAAACAGAAAACATGTGAGGAATAAAGACAAAAAAAAACAACGTCTATTTGTGCAAATATATTCACACTTCGCATTTTTAGTCAGATTATTTGTCTATGGTAAAAATATAGTTTGACTAATGGATTAAGAATGAAGGCACAGAAAAATCAATAATGGATGGACTAAAGTCTGCAACATCATTTCTCAGCAGTTTGTTTTAGTATTTGAATGGGATTTTATATTTAAAAGTTATAATTTTGATTTACTCTATTATTATTGTCATCCCACAGACTATGCCGTAAGTTGCATTAAAGAAATCGTCTCTATTTATTTTTTTTCGACCATATAATTCATGGCACATGCTACAAACAAGATAGTAGCATAAAACATCTTTTTGAAATAAAATGTATTCGATAGATAATTCAACATACATATATATGTGATCTACTATTTTCTAAACCTATATTTTGCAAAGTTTTACAGTTTCAGAAAAGAGCATTTCAAGTCTATGAATAGAGAAATTCAAGCTGTTTGCTTATATAAAACAATATAATAAAAGTAATAACTCATAAAAACTTTCTTTGGCTATTTTTTACAGGATATCCAAAAACTCGAGAGCTCTAATCAGAAACTTAACTTTAGACATCCGTGTCATACTTTGAAGAAAAACCAAGTTGACATTCAGAATCAGTGCTTTAAACTGCGTCGAATGATATAATGCTCAAGATATTATTCAAAAAACAAAATTTCTCGAAAAAAAATGTGAGCAGACCACTTTTTCAGAATAAATATAAATTTTGTGCACATTTTAAGAACAAAGGGCAACTCTCTATATTCTTAGTTTTACTCTGAATTTATATACTCCATCGAATAGATTTAGTTTCATAGAAAAATTCATATTTTTCTCATTTCTTCGACCTCATGTGTCACATAGTAATTTTTAGTTCTAATTGGTAAGTACAACTCAACACTATAATGATGTATTGAACAATGTCTTAAGAGGAACAATTCTATTTTATCTACAATATCGTATTTTAGATTTAGAGAAAGATATTGAATGCAAATGTTCGGTATTTGATTTTATGTCATGAATAACGAGTTCGATTCCATGTGGACACTTCATTCTAAAGATGTATTTAATAATTTAGAAACTATTGATAAAAATCAAGTTTGTAAACAGGATGAATAGCTATTTTCACTACTATGAACTATATGTACTTTTTTAAACATATTTTTTCTTTTCTTATAGTCGATCAATCATCTTGATCGATCGAATTTTTTGTGTTCATTTTGTAATACGTCCTTGTCATCACCATTAGCTATTAAAGAACATCTACTTTTATGTGGTAACAAGACCGATCAATGTCCCAAATGTCAAAAATTTATTCGACGAGCCATATTTGCTTATCACTATGAAAATAATTGTGCTATGATAGATGAATCTGATGATTTAGCTTCTACAATATCAACTGGATTCGATCCATCATTATCAGAATCTCATTTGAATGATCCGTTATTATTTTCATCTAGATTAAACGTTGAGAATACTAAAGATAATAAACGTCAGCCAACTCAAATTATTTATGAAAATCAAATGAATCAAAATGAAGATTGTAGTAAGTTAAGTCAATATCCATAATTTTGGCTAAGTTCTTTTCTTAAAAATATTTTACTAGTGGTTCAATGTGTATTTTGTGGTCAAAATTGTATGCAAATGGATTTGAAAAGACATAAAGTATGAGTAATTGTTTGATAAGAAGTTTAATTTATTTCTCCTCTCATTGTATACAGGAAAAATGTTTTAAAACTGTACCTAGACGCTCGACAAATAATGAACAACAAAAATGGACAGATAAGCCAAATCAAAATAATGGTATTTATTTAAAATATAAATACTTATGTTGATTTATTTCTTATATTGACTATATTATATATCAATCATTAGAAACGGAATTAAATTCATCTAATTTAAAGAAGCAAATGCCCTGCCATTATTGTAAAGATAATGAATTATTTGATTCAGAACAATTGTCTGATCATATAGTAAGTTTTTTTTTTTAGATTCTATTTCTAATATATTTTGTTTTATATCATTTTATAGAAAACTTATCATCAAAACAATAGTCAACCATTATTTCAGTCTGTTTATTTTATTTATATAATTATGAATTTGATTTGTTTTTAGAAAACGTATTCAACGTCTAAGTATTATTGCAACTGTTCCATGTGAATATTGTGAAAAGCAATGTTCATTCGATGATATCAATACTCATCAAGTAAATATTTTCTTTTTCTTAATCTAATTATTTGTTTTATCTTTTGATATTCATATGTAGATGGATTGTTTCATGAATCAAAGTAGAACATTCAAACCACACCTATCATCAACAAATTCAAATGAATTAAATCTAGATAAATCAACGAAAAACAAAATATATTCTCATGAAACAAAATAAATGATTAGTTTTTCAATCTTCTTTTTTTTATCTTTAAAATAAATACAAATAAATTCGATTATAAGTATTATCAAACCTTGATATTTTCTCAAAATAAAACCTAAATGATGGAATTCGATCTTTTAATAACATCCAATTGATATATGTATAATTAACTCATTAGGAAAAAAATGATTATCGTTATCAATAAACAAAAAGCACTAATTGAAATTCGAGTGTTACGTATACTTCAAAAAGTGAAAATATTTCACGATATATTGATTTTGATCAAACTGTCTAAGAAAAATTATCTTTGAATGCGTTAAGGAACTTTTCATTAATTCCTGCCAATCCCCTTTTTTTTATCCCATAGGATGTGGCTAGAAGTTAGTTTGCTTATGTGTAATTTGTATTCGATATATTTAAGATGGGTGCCTGCAGTTCCTTTATTGAATTGATCAATCAGTTTTTAATTTCAAAATATACAAAGTCTATCGTATATTCAGGATATTATTTTCATACTGATTTCATTTTTATTATCTCGAACAATCGCGATAGGTCAGTGTTTGTATTGATTAACTTTGTTCTTTTGACCTGGACAAACCGTTTAGTAGGATCCTATATCCACGCTTTCAGAATTGAGATAACTCAACTATTTTTTGACTAATCATTCTCATCTTCGAATCAGAGCGAGATATTGATGAGACTATTCTATGTGGAAAATTTTATCACAATCGGATGAGCCTGTGGTGAGTTATCATGTAAATGGATGGATAGGCACACCGACCAATTCTCTAGTACACTTACTTTTTGAGTACACGAAAACTATAATGTAGGTATTCTCACATTAATTTATCATATCTAGAACAAAATTAACAAAAAAAAAAGGTCGAGTTTTCCTAATTGATATACATGTGAATCTCACTGAACGTAATTGAGAAAAAAAATATAAAATAAAATAATAATCAACAATATAACATTTTGAGAATTGATTAATCAATAAAATATTTATCAAATTAAATTTAAAATAATTTCAATCTGAAAATATTTTGATGTTTTTTATTCAATTAATTTATTTTTATTTTTAATAAATAAAAAGACAATAAAAGAAGATATTTTATTAATTATTTATGTTGAACAATGAAGTAATAATAAATAAGTTTAATATCGACATGTTACTTTATTTTTAAATATAACAGAAAAAAAGTTTTTTTTTAATTTTCTATTAGTAACAGAAACGAAATCATTAGAAAATTTTATTATTTGTTTACAATCCATGCATAACTTTTAAAATAAAATTTTGTTCATAAATGAATTAAATGATGTACAGATTATCTTGAAAATTTTATTAACAATGAGTGATTTCTTTCTTCAAATACTGAATTTTCAAATATCTATAAATCCATCCTACAATTACAAAAATTAAATGTCTTAATCATTGAATATTTGAGAAAAGAAAAAATCAATATAATCAAAAGTTTTGTCACATAATGAAAATTATCAAAAATCTATCATTTCTATTTATATATATATGTTAATCAATGAATTTCAGTAGCATTGAATCAAACATTTACGTTCACTCAATCAAAAATGACTTTGAAACGATGGTCGATAAGTTCATCGACCATTTAACGTTTTCTTTCCATATTAAAAAATTAAAGTTCCATTTCAAATCGAGATATATTAAGTTTATGCAAATGATTCAGAATAACCTGCTTCCATAGATGTCCATCTATTTGAATACAAAAAGTACTGATAACTAAGTGACATAGATTCGGTAGGTTTCATAAAAGATTTGTCAAAACTAACTATGATCCTACAAAAATAAGTTCTAATGTCGTTAGTGATGGAACAGAACATAATTGCTCTCGTTTTTCATCGAATTCATCATGAAGATGTATACCAAGATGTTGAAGTCGAGTTGTTTGTTCAAACAGACGATTTAAATCAACCAATAAAGGATCACATATAACATTTTCAATAAACACATGTTTGAAGTATAAAATTATTTGCACAAGAAACAATAGGATGCAAACGAAAATATTGTGATTTCAAAATCATATGTTGAAATCGATTGAAAATCGAGATGATAGATACAGAGTAAATTATTGAAACAAATATTGACACCATAGAAGACACGTAGAAAATCAACAGTTGTAAAATATTCGAACAGATCGATCGCTTTATGTTATATTGACATGATAATTCTCTAAGAAAAATCTCTATAAGTCGAGTTTTACTTAACAGATTTTAATTTTCTTGTTTAGAGATGAACATTTACTTCGAAAAAAATCAAATTTCCATCTATTTTAGTTTATGTGACATTATAGCAACAGTTTCAATCACCCTGCTTCTAACATTACCTAATGGTTAGAGGCCTGCAGAGAACAACATTTTTGTAGCCTATGATCTACCGTGTAAAAATTTTAGCAGCTTGGCTCTATTCTGTTCTGAAGCTACAAAAATTATCTTTTATAGTTTGACATGAGGTTTTTTTAACTAATTTAGCTACAGTTTTTTCACTTTTTCGTAAAGAACAATAAGATCACTGCGCTATATGCTTGGAAATATTTGTAAATGATTTGATTTTCGTCAAAATTGTTTCTCTTTCTCTTAAAATCTTCTACGTATTTTGACAGATTATGACCATAATAACCTGTAATCTCCTCTAACAGGGCAGAGTAGGTTAGTTTCAATCTGCAGGATCCTACCGTTGACAGAAGATCACTTTTTCTTTCTTGCATTGTAATATTTAAAAAAATTTGTTTTTCGTTAGAATTGTAGAATTGTTCAAACGTTTCGAGAAAATGCCATCACATTCTGCATTATATAGACTTACGAATAGAAGACTGTATGTTTATACATCGTGAAGATAGTTTCTTTCTCTTTCATCTTGTCTGTAGACAAATGAGAAGTTTACAATGAGAAAATAACGATGGATGAACTTTCCTTTTATATAGAAAACACATGAAAGAGTGTATATGTGAAAGGAAAACTTTAAATATGCATGATTATAACGAGTGAGTAGAGGATTTCGATTCTTTAGTGAATCGATGGTATCTTGCGAAATTTAAATGTACTGCGCTAGTGTATGCAAATATTAGTGTACATTTTCTCATCGTAAAAGCAGAGGACAAGTATATAAAAAAAACGAAATACATCTAACGACTAACACATACGTGCAAAACAAAGTGTCTCGGTAAAGAAAATATTATTTTTCACTGACTCATGTCAACAATAAAAATAAATCAAAATCGGTTGTGAGCACATAAAGCAAAGATCGTATACTCCAATATCATTTTTCACAGAAATATGATTAATTTTCAGCACTATTAGACAAGTAACATATGCTATTTACAGTGATCGTCATCGTATTATAGGAAATTTGGAGAAAATTTTAGGACTTCGAATGCTAATCGTAGATCTTAAGCAGAAAAATGATCTCAAAAGTTGTGTCAGATTAATGGTTTCCGAACTAACTTATGTGACTGTTTATTAACTTTTCTTTAATCATACTTATCTGAGTCTCAAGAGTAATAGAATTCCGAGACTTAGTAGTATACAGGTTCCGATAGAGCAAAATCAATACTATTTAATGGTATATAAAACCTTTTCTATTTTATCTTTTGACTTCCAAAAAATTAAAAAGTTGAACATTATTCTAGTAGTTTTCGGTCCACATCTATTAATTTTTGTTGGAACTCACGTATATTTTCTTCGAAAATAGGAGTGTAAGTTGTAAGTCAAAGTTTGTAGGACTCTCCTCTCCTCATTACAGACAGGCGATAATATAAATATGTGCGTTCCACATTTTAGCTCCAAACGAGCTGCGTTATGATTTTTTTTTTGCAGAATTGATTTTGAATAACCATTTTAGGTAGGAATACAATATCCGTTTTTCAATTCGAGAAAAAAAAGTACTTGTATTATCATATAATCTATTGAGATACAATATCTTTTGATCAAATGAACCGTTTTCTTGCTCTTCATGTAACTATTTTATCGACGGTGTGGGAAACATCAGACAATGATGATGGCGAACTTGTTAATGTTTTCAGTGAGAACAATAAATAGGTAGGAGGCTGTGGTTCGTGTTGACCTGTCAGACTTCATGGCAAATATAGATGAAGAATAATGTACACAAGTTGTAGTTCCTTAAAGGATTGACGCAAACAAAATGTTATCTATTACTTGAATAACAATTATCTTGTTACTAATATATTATGTAAATTTTCGAATAATTATTACCATCCAATTGATTGGTTCATCAATGAGCTTTTAATCTTGAGTTTACTGAACTTTAGCTGCCATTCTCTCTTTCTATCGTGGAAAATATTACAGGTAACATTGGTATCTAGACGACACACAAAATTTAATCTCAAAGTTAATTTTGCAAAATAATATTGACACAACTTATGTGATGAGTAATGATAGAAATAGATAACAGACTTTTGCATTACTAATTCAAGCAAACTCTTAGTAGTCGAACGCGTGAGAAAAGTGATACAAGAACGAATATCTATTGGTTAAGTTTTCGATAACATCATAAAATAAATATTTTTGATATCATCCCATTGATATTTATACTGCATTATTCAACTGAAAATATAGATATATCATGCGGTTCTTTCTTTTTTCTTTTGTCATTTTATCAGTGGGTCTTGTTCAATATCTTGATGGTATCAGTAGTCCCATTCCACCATATACTAATTACACTTATGCTACGGAACTTCAATCAAATCTTGCTGATCTCTGGTGGTCGATCGATGATGTTCGAAAAGAAATTACTTTTGAATTTCATATAAATACGACTGGTTGGATTGCACTTGGTATCAGTCCAGGTATGTGATTACCTTCTATCTTATTATGATTTTTCTCATCTCTTATAAATAGCTGGTGGTATGATCGGTGCTGATATCGGCTTGGGATGGATTGATCAATCCGGTCAATTACATTTCGAAGTAGCACATTGTTTTTCGTTAATTCTTTCATTCATCATTTGATTATAACAGGATAGATATGCATACGGTTTTTACCAGCCGATGGTGGATAATACAACACAAGATTGGTTTGGATTGCAAGGTCGTGAAATGAATGGATGGACAGCCATTCAATTCAAACGACTCCTAGACACTTGTGACATCATGGATTATCCTATCAAAGTATATCTTTTTTAATACATCTTAGAGATTAAATTTCTATTGTATATAGTCTGGAACTAATATTCTGATCTATGCCTACAGCCTTGAAGATCCTATTATCATTGATGGAAAAGCGACGATTAAGTATCACGGCGATCATCGCTATACTCGAGCGATTCCATTACAATCGTATGCAAATCCACCTTCAGAGAGCAAATTTGCTGGTCTCGATTATTTCGATTTTCAATTGCATAATGTAAGTCATGTCATTAACATTGATATTCCACATGAATGTTTTTTAGTATTTAGTACCATCGGATGAGACAACCTATCATTGTACAGTTTACAAAGTACCAGCTAAATTTCCAAAACGAAGGCAGGCAATTGCTGTAAGAAAGATTGATCTTTTCATTTCAATTGTTACTCAAAATCGTGTGATGTTTTAGCATAAAGCCATCGTTGATCCAGCCAATATCGATATTGTTCATCATATGTTAATGTATGAATGCAATCCATATGCTGTCTTTGATGATCAGAATTTGCCCTCTGGTATATGTGATGACCTTGGTGAAATTCTTATGCCTTGTACATCGAATATCGCCACTGGTTGGGCTGTTGGCGGAGATTATGTCAGTTTCGAATCGATCAGAGTTCATAAAATAAAGAATGTTCTTTTCATCATAGATCAATGAATTTCCAGAAGTAGCAGGATATCCTGTTGGAGGTGATTTTGAAATCAAATATTATGTGATTCAAATGCATTATAACAACATACATCATATGTCAAGTATGTAAAGCAATGAATTGGATTGAGTTTGAAAAAGAATAAAAATCGTTTCATAAATTAGATCGCACAGATAGTTCTGGTATGCGATTCTATTTGGGCAATGAACTTCGACAATATGATATCGGCTATCTAACAGTGGGTCAAGATTCCGATGCTACTGCTATTGCCATTCCTCCATATGATGATCGTTTAGCTATTGATTCTTATTGTCCTGCTTTAGTCACTCAAGTGAGTCATTCATGATTTGATTCAAAGTTCAATTTCATTTCTTGGATCAATAGAGTATTCCATCGACGGGTATTAATGTCGTTTCAGCATTTCCACATACTCATCTTCAAGGTAACGGAAGACAAAGAATTTTTTAACAAGAGATAACATTCTCACTTCTAGGACGCACTGTCTGGACAAAGATTATTCGAAATAAGAAAGCAGTTCAATATCTGTTTAATGGTGATGCCTATACTTTTAATTATCAATTTCAGAATCGTTTACCTCAACCGATTACACTGTATCCGGTTTGTATTATCGAATCTTGTCGAAATCATTTAACGATAAATACCATTATAGGGTGATGAATTAGCAACACGCTGTATTTACAGTACCACCAACAAGAGTGTTATCACTTTAGTGAGTGTTCGTTCATAAAATTTGCAAAAAATAACTACTTTGATAATTTAGGGTGGAGAAGCAACGAGGAATGAAATGTGTTTACATATGTTTACTTATTATCCACGTATAAGTAATTTACATATGTGCTCGATGGCCATTTCGATCGACGCATGGAAACAAGTGACAAATAATTCAATGTCAGTAAAATATTCATTTATTTATCTGAATGATATATTTTTATTTTGTAGACCTATGGATTACAATAGTCTAGTTCAATGGTTAACAGATCGTCAATGGACAGCACAGTCTATTGCTGATTGGCAGACATTCTATAATTCAAGTTCGAAAACTCTTTTTTATGATCGTGGTGGTAACATAACTTGGACTGATCTACCAAAACTACCGGATTATGAAGATTTTCAACCATATCAATGCAAAAAGAATATTACTAAACTTCATTCATTATTCGAAATAATGAGAATGACTTCATAAACAGAAACATTTCGTCCAACTTTTTGAGGACGTAGTTATTTTTTCGGTCAAAAATGATTTTAAATTAATTTATTTGATTTGACTCAAAATGATTGCATAAAATCCTTACAATAATTAATAAATTTTCTCATCTTTTGTACGAAATGCTCATTTGCAAGTATAACACCATCTTTAAAAAGTACGAAAATACCGTGTCTTTAGTTGTGAAATCTCATAGAAAAACTGAATGTATAAATGGAAAAACAGAATAAATTTCTATCACATTTTTATTAAGGATAATAAAAGAAGATTAAAACTTTTGGTATCTGCTAAAAGTATGTTTTTGATTTTTCTATAATGTGCTGAAGAGAAAAGACAAACTTTGAAAAAGATTTCAATTAACTTTATGAAGTTTGAAAATATCCGAACCTTGTAGTTTTAAGTTTTACATGGTGATACTGTATTGTATGTAATACAATTAATGACATTATGTATATACGTAATAAATCGGAAGGAAAAGAATCGCTGGTGTATACAGAGTGCTCCAAAAGTCTCCCGGAAAAGAAAACTTGAATATTTCTTAACCAATCTGGACGAGCTCATTCATTTTTTTCCTATAATGATAGTATGTCTTTTGAAGTTCTATTCTGTATACTTTCAGATAAATGCTCGTTCCTAAAAATATCAGAATAAAAATCATTCTGTTAATGACCAAATTTGATTCGCTTACTGGTGTTAAAGTACTTTCATCAAATTGAAGCTCTTTGATGTTATTTCATATCGTTTTGAAATATTTCCAAATCTTTCCACAATACCATTCCGAATCCATAGAGTGAATGTATTTTGACATACTAAATAGTGCTTTGATCTTTTTAAAAATGCTTAGTCAAAACTTGGAAGTTAAATGTAATGCTAAAGCATTCAAATGTTCTCTAGTCTAATTTGAAAGACTATGTCAAAATTTTAAATAGTTGGACAGAATTTAGAGTGCTTCGAAATAAATGAAAATATTTTTTTATATTTTTAAAATATTTTTGAATACATTTCGAGCTGATATAAGTTATTTTAGAGTCCTAGATTCACAAATCCGACAGAATCCTCCTGAATTCCAAGTGGCGAAATTCCGTCGGATTCCATGTGATTCCATCATTAGGTTCCTGCATAATTCCACCTTTTTCTATCGGATTCCTATAGGAAACTGGTAAGATTCTCAAGGATCCAACTATTGGATTGATCAACCTAAAGTCCTTCAAAATATTTTCAACCACTGTCATAGTTCGATCTATTTTTGTACCTACTCAATTTCAAAAACCTAAAAGTTTCCTATAACCGAGTAGGTAGATATTCTAGTGGAACTTATCTTAACTCAATTCTGACAAGAAATATTAAGCAAAAGACTCGTCTATTTAGTAGATTCATGCAAAAATCAAATAGAACTGAAACCTATCGATTTAGTGATTACCTAGACCAGTATATAATTTCACATGTTATCAATACATTGTATGCGATACCTATGCAAGGCTTGACAATAGCATCAATTTTCAACATTAAGATACACGACATTATGCTGAATTTGTAACCATGAATTCTTTAAGAGGGTACACAGAAGGAAGAAAATAATTTTTGTTTAGCCAAAAGTCTGTTCGCTCATATATTCCTTTTAGTTACTTTTTAGTCAAGAAAGATACACGTGCATCACTTAGAATCCCTTGAATAGGAGCCTGCATACGTGAAGCCTACTAGAAGTCAACTTTGAAACTAGAAAAACATCATGGATCATACAAAAATTATATAGGACTGTTCTTTTTTTAATTGATTCATGTGTTCGAAAACGCGTATAATTACAAAGTATAATTCAATAATTCTGGTCTTTCATAATGATCAATGATCCATTACCATATTTATGTAGCCATTTCAGTTCTTCGCGAACTTTTATTTTACCATGCCAAGGATTCTTATTCAATGCATGCCCTTCATTTGGAAAAACTAATAGTTGTACGGGTATTCCAAGATAATGAAGCCCACGTTCCAACATAAAACTTTGACTAGCTTCAATTTGTGTGTCTTTTTCACCCGTTACAATATGTGTAGGTGTCCGTACTCGAGATAAATGATAAATAGGTGATTGACTTATGTAATTTTGTGATGCCTCCCATGGATGTCCTTTCATTAGTGAATTGATATATGCCGATGCATCCTTCGTACCCCAAGCGGAGACGTATTCCACTGCACCAGCACCAGATAGAGCAGCATTAAAACGTGTAGTTTGTGTAATCAACCAGTTCGTTAGAAAACCACCATAGCTGTAACCACCAATTGCAAGTCGATTTGGATCAGCAATGCCGTCGTTAACTAGTTGATCAATTCCTGAAAGAATATCTCTACCTGGTAGAGATAGAGGTTGACCATAAATTTCATTATGAAACTGATCACCATATCCAAATGAACCTCGATAGTTGGGTTCTAAAACAAGCCAACCTTCCGAGGCTGCCAATGGTGCCCAAGTGTACCAGTCTGCAGTAAATGAATTACTACTGGAAGGACCTGGACCACCATGAATAAGACAAAGTAAGGGTAAATTTTTTGATTGAAATTTTTCCGGTGGATAATGTAAAATACCTTCAATCGTTCGTTGATCTTCATTGTTTTTCCATTGATAAACTTGTGTTTTTGGTAACTCTCGTTCTGTAAATAGCTTATTTTCACTTGTTAATGCCTGCGCTGACTGAATTTGATCAATATTATCCATGAGATAAACTTCTTTTGGTCGTTCAAATGATGAATAAATAAATGCAATAGGACCATTTTGTTTTGATGATAATGAAATTCGTTCGTATGTTCCATTCCATCCTCGGTGATAAATTAATTTATGTGTAGATGATTGTAGTGTATAGATTTGAGTTTCTATACCAAGTTGTCCTAATATGTAAATATTACCATCCGGTTTTATCGCATATCCTGGAATGTTACCATCGAAATCTTTTGCCTGCCGTTCAACATGTCCATTGGCTAAATCTAATGAATATAGTCGTTGTTGAATAGAATTGAGTTTTCCTTGATTCAATTCATTACCAAAAGCAACGAAAAACACATGTTTATTATCACTTGATAATCGTAAATCTTGTTCCCATATTTCATTATTTGTTAATCGAGATAATGTCGATAAATTTTGTAGATTAAGAGAATATATCTCAACAATATCCATTTTTTCAAAAAGTGTTGAAAAAGATGTAAGTAGAAGTTTTTCTTCAAATGGAACAAATAATAATTCTGTAATTAAAAATGGAATATTTTTGATAAGGTATCTTTTCGTCGATAATGTCTGATTATTCTTTTCAATGTCAATACGATGAATTGAACTACCCTCATTAGATTGAGACAATCGATATTGAATAACATCTTTCCATTCGACTTTCGGCAAATTTTCATCTTCTTTTGATGGCATTGATGCGAATATAGCAAGGTAAAGAGAAAAATCATTGTTGGACCATGTTAAAGTCAATGGTATTTCTTTACCAATATAAATAGGCAGCCACTCATTTGATATGACTGAATATAAGTAAATATACTCATTTGCTTTTGGATGTTCATTGGATGATACAATTGAATTTTCATTTAATAAAAAAGCGATCCAATTTCCACTAGGTGACCATATTGGTTTCAACGATTCGGAAAGTGCTCTTGTAATCAGTTGTTTTTTCTTTGTTTCAATGTTGTATAACCATAAACTATTTTCATAAGAGTTCGAGTTCCATGATGGTCGTTTAGATTGAATAAGCAAATGTTGACCACTAGGAGAAAGACTCAATAATGGATAATTCGTAAAATCGACATATTCGTCCAAGGTTAGTTTTTGTTCTGCTTCAGTCGATAAACATAATATCAATTTCAAAATGAATAGTAAGCATAGTTTTGTTTCAATCATTAGTAGTTATTGCCTGTATGATCTAAACACAATAAAACTGTAGAGGAAACATATCTAAACAAGGACGGAGGCGCATAAGATCACAAATCGGCTCACGGAAAATTTTTCAGATCCAAGAGACATTATTGAGGGGTAATTTTGTGAAAATGCATGGAATAGAATATCAAAGTATTTTGACTAAAAGTGTATCGATAATTGTAATAACCAAGTTGACCGATATCGCGTTTCACACTATCGAGCTCGGCAAACAAAATCATGACTGGATCGGATATGTATATCTGTCGAATCTTCGTTTCGAAAGACAAAACTTTTGAAAATTCAAGGATGTCCACAAAAGAGGCACTCTGTGCAAACTTGGCCAACATTTCTTGGGCCAGATACTTTGAAAAAGATTCGTTGTTCTTGACCACAAATTTCCTCAGTGAAATATTCATTTTGGGAGCATCCTGCTCGTATCAAAGCGTTTAGTGATGAAAGTGACTTGAACTGTAGTATATGCAATTTGTGAAGGGCTACATCCTCCATATCATGACTACCTCTCGCTTTTCGTTCCAGAAAGGACAGGAAGTAGTAGCAAGTCAAATTTGTCTGTATGTATTTTTCAAAAAAACTAAATATTATTCGATGTTGAATTTGATGCTGTTTCTAATGTAGCAAACTGCAGTTGGCTACAATGTCGAGAAATTGACGAGACACTACTGAAATTTGGAAAACAGTCATGTTTAACACAGTTGATTGTCTATATCACTTAAAGGTAGTACTTTTTAGCAAGAAAAGTGAGGGACAGTCGTGATACGGAGGATGTTGTCCTTCACAAACTGTAGATATTACAGCTCGAGTCACTTTCATAACTAAAGGCTTTGATAAGAGTAGAGTGCTTCCAAAATGAGTATTTCACTAAGAACATTTGTGGTCAAGAAAAACGAAGATCAGCCATGATAAGGGACATGCAGAAAGATTTGAATATCACAAAATAAGGATCTTCACTGATATTTAGCTCGGACAATTTTTGGGCAAAAAAAGTGTGGACCTGTTATGATATGGAGCATGAAGTTCGAGAAAAGCTGTGTCGAAGGTATCTAATGATAGTCATATCATCGTGATTTTTCTCAAAGAACTGACATGATATCATGCTCAGTGAGAAGATGAACGGCAAGTGAGTATATTAGGCATACAACTCCCAAAGCCATCGATCTCTCCGATCTGAAAATTTTTCCATGAACTAATTTATGGTCTTATGGGTCTTCTCTCTTAGTCAAACAGTGAAAATCGATTGAAAGGTACGCTTATACCTGGTGAAAAACAACTGTCAATTTGCTACTTACCTTAAATTGCATGTTTTTTTTGAATATTTCGTCCTACGAAAAATTTTTTCGAAGACCCTTAAAGTTGTTTCTTAGCGTATCAACAAATACCTCTTCGTAATTCAAGA
Organism: Macrotrachela quadricornifera; assembly: GCA_022393335.1. NCBI lineage: Eukaryota > Metazoa > Rotifera > Eurotatoria > Philodinida > Philodinidae > Macrotrachela > Macrotrachela quadricornifera. The sequence continues at coordinate 1,244,277 of JAJEKB010021277.1, read as the reverse complement.
GAAAATGAGAATCATACTAAATAAAAAAGAAAGAAATATCAAATAGTTGGAGACGAAAGGAAAGTTTTTATTTTTTCCTCCAGGAAATGAAACGCTTGTCAATTATAGTGGACAGATCAAGCTGAGAGACGAACACGGTAACAACTTTTCTCTTACATCTCAGAGGTTTTTTTATTTTAATTGATCTCAAGTATTCACTTCAACTTCCTGACTTTATATTTCATCGATTCATGATACACACATAAACATACTCTTTTAAGCGGATTAACAAAGAGCATATGTGATATTTCAATGGGATTGAGGAGCAAATATTTGATTTGATGTTTTTTTTTAAATCATACGCGACATTGCTCTTTCTCGTTCTTTTATTGACTTGACAGTGAAGTTGATTATAACACTCAAGGGCACCAATGGATAAGATCGTGAATTTAACAGCTCCTTAGTTCTAGACTTCTATATACTTCTTACGCTCTGTAATGAATAGTAAAAAAGAATCTTGACAACCAATTAGCGTTTATAAAATACATGGGGTATCTATAAAATTTGGGTGTTTCGATAAGAACTCTCCAAGGATGCGTTTAAAAGAATAGCAATAACTAAGGCGGATTTCAATCCAGTTATGGATTAATCTTCCAGTAGTTATTATCGAAGTGCATGAAGAAATCCTAATTTAAACAAAACTGGAAAGAATTTTTTCGCTCTCAATCGAATGCAAACAATCTCTTGATTAAATCTAGAATATAAAACTATTTGAAATCTATTAAAAGTTTTGTTTTAGATAAAATTTGATCGTTTCTCTCACTACTCCAATCCAGCGTCCATGAAAGGTCTTCGTTCTTATAGATAGCACAAGCATGTAAGAGGAGAGATACTGATTCGAGTTAGGATAAAACAATGAATAATCGGTTTCTATGGTGACCGGACAGAATGTCGCAAGACAAATCGTCGCATGGACAAATCGTCGTACGGACAAATCATCGCAAGGACAAATCGTTGCATGGACAAATCGCTTCAATAATAAAATACAATATTTCATAACGCTACATTGTTATTTTTCAGAAAAAGTTTTTCTGAAATAAAGTATAAATGAACAAAAAAATCATTTGTTTTCTGCTATAAAGTAACTTGACAGAACTGAAGCAGACGGTGCTACTAATTAAGTTTTGTTCGTGCAACGATTTGTCCATGCGACGATTTGTCTTGCGACATTCTGTCCTAGCGCCGGTTTCTATGATCACCGTTCTGATTATATTTGTGTTTTATACTTGAGAAGAGAGTGCAATGCAAACAATGTATGCAAAGAAACTATTTTCAAATGAGAATATTTGATCGTTGATAATGCGGGATGTGTGACAATATTCAACTACAACGAAAGATGATTAATCTATTTCGAAGCAATTTTGTCCGATGAATAGGATGAAAAGTTGCCCGTCTATTCACCAAACTCGCATATTTTTGATTAAGTGGAAAAACATTGTTTATTCGATGGTGTTTATGTGAATTATTGTTAAAAAGATAAAGCTGTTTGTTCAAAGTTATTTCTCTTCTCTTCAGACAGCTTATTCTATTTGTTTGATTAGTCAATCAAGAAAAATGTTTACTTTGTTGAATTTTGATCATTTGCTCTCAATAATTCAGCTTCTTCAATACTCTGTTCGACGATGTTGTGGACTCGTTCTCAATCGAAATCGGAGAGTCAAAGTTCACAAATCAATAGTTACATCCTATTTATAAGCATCCATCGAATCATTTAGCAACAATCCAAGTTCTAGTACAATCAGGATACCAAATTATTGTTGTTGATATTGATCCGCGCCTCCTCCTCTATAAATAACAAAAGAAACGTATTAAATCAAAAAATCATTTCTGTCAACCAATGCATCCGTTATCTACTAAAGACTTTCATTTACATAACGATCAGATTTGTGATTGTACTAGCGGTAGTTGTCTGCCGTTCAAGTAAATGATTCCTTCTATTCTTTGTGCAATAGCTATGTATAGGGATGCACCAGTGACAGTTAATAACTGGTAACTGGGTCCCAGTGGCACTGGGTACCCCAGTTAACTGGGTATGTATTTATCTGATCTGTGACTTATTACATCATCCATCGTTTTTTTTTTATTAGTATATTGTGATTATCTAATTCTAGGATCTTTAATATATTAAAAAAAACTCAAATTTAGGTCGAAGGAGGTGTGTCAATTTACAGACATGACGCCTGAAAAAATTTTTACATAATTTCATTTAGAGGTGCACGGCACACGCTCACCGTGAGAATGGTCTATACACCCTTGAGTCCTCAAGTACTATATTATAGGGTACCCTTAGGTACTCAAATTCTCTATATCCGGGTACTTTTGGGCCCTCATATACTATACTAAAGGGGTACCTTTGGGTCCTTATCCACTATACTATAGGGGTATCTTTGGGTCCTCACCTACTATACTATGAGAGTACCATGAGGATTTCAACTTAGCCATGACACCATACATTTACTTTACTAGTAACTCAGTACCTATCGTAAATTTCTGGTCGTTGCGTCCGCTTTTATATTAGCCGAAAACCGGGCCAATCAGATGGCGGCACATTGAAACTTCCCTATTTCATGGATAACTGTGGAAGATTCTATGAGGACTTTTGTAGAGCAACCTTGATAACCTCAAAATGACCCGAGCAACCCTATGATGCGCCCTTATCTTGATGATGAAAAAACGCCTCGAAGTCTGATTGGCTGAAAATCTTTTGTAACGGCCAATTAGATTCCGAGGCGTTTTACTCCATCAAGATAAGGACGCATCATAGAGTTATTCAGGTCAATTTGAGGTTATGAAGGGTGCCCTACAAAAATCCTCATAGAATCTTCTATGGTTACCTATGAAATAAGCGAGTTATAATTTCGTGCAAGCTGATTAGACTATTTTTCGACTAATAGAAAAGCGGACGCATCGGCCAGCATTTTACGATAGGTACTTGGTTACCAGTAAAGTAAATGTATGGTGTCATGGCTGAGTTGGGGACCTAACGGTACTCTCATAGTATACTAGGTGAAGATCCAAGGATACCCCTATAGTATAGCAGATGAAGATCCAAAGGTACTCTCATAGTATAGCAGGTGAGGACCCAAGCGTATCCCTATAGTATACTAGATGAGGACCCAAGAGTACTCCTATGTTATAGGAGTGGAGGACCCAAGGGTACCCGATAGTATAGCAAATGAGGACCCAAGGGTACCTCATAGTTCAGCAGATGAGGACCTACAGGTGTTCTTCTAGTATAATAGAAATTGACCCTAGATAGATTAAGGTATGTACGGCTCATGTTCATGACCGCTCATATGAGCATGAGCTTGTAGATCCCTACCACAGATCCTTCAAAATATGCTCATTGCATGCAGCGTGCGAAACTGGGCCTGATGAATATATTTCGAAGCATTCGTGGCAATAAAAATAACGAGGAAAGATAATTTTATTGAAATATCGCATATTTTTTTCATATAAAAAATGAGTTATTTGACATTATTAAGGGTTTTCCAAGTAGTTTTTTTAAACTTTGATCAGAGAAAAAATAGTTCAAAAAATTCTTAATATATATAGTTTTGTAAAGCTCGACAAGCTCTATTTAATCATGTAAAAGTATCAAAAGAAAATATTGTATTCTATGTGCGAATTACTAACGTCTCAACTTTTCTATGCATAAAAAGCATACAATTTCGGAGAATTTCTTAAATTCGACATTAAAACGTTCTGATAACTCCTCGTATTTAGCATCAATGAATTCCATTTTTGACGCACTTTAATGTGATATTAAGATCGTTATGTATGCTATTTGGAACCATAGTGTTACCCGTCTGGAAAAATATTTTTACACATCCTATATATACCCAGTTAACTGGGCACCCAGTGTCACTGGGCACCCAGTTAACTGGACTCATGGATACCTAGCACAAAGGAAACTACTGATGATTTTGTAAATAATAAACCAGTTAAACATAGATTCAGTCAAAATAAATACCCAGTGACACTGGGTCCCAGTTAACTGGTGTACCTAGTGTCACTGGGTACCTAGTTAACTGGACTGGTGCATCCCTACCTTCTAGACATGTACCTCCCGTTTCTCATAGTAGTTCTTATCATCGCCATCATATTTTATATAATGTAATTTCTACCAACATAAATCATTCGAATTAGTTGAAGTATTTTATTTGATTTCTATTTCTATCGAAGATAGATGAAGTATCAATACTATTTGTATGTGTTATCGCAATATAAAACAGATTATTTTCCATTAAAAATTTATCAAATCAATCTAAATGATTAAACATCTGCAAGCCAGGCAAATAAACGACAGTTTACTGAAACAAGGAAACTACGTAAATGAAATGAATAAATATGAGTGATGACGCAAATAGTTATTGGAGCAAATCTGAACATCTTTTTCTCCAGCCTGTTTTATTTGTTTCGTATCTAATAGAATTAACAAACTGATAGAGACAACTATCTTGAGGTTAATATTTCTAAGATATGAAATAAGCAACGGATACGAAGAAGAAGCGTTTGTTCACTAGTCTTGACATATCATTCGCTGGCCTATATTTAACTTGATACGAAACGACCAATGTGATATTTATCATAAGTTTGTGAATGTGCTTGTTTTTTT
>JAJEKB010021277.1:1173990-1234620 GCA_022393335.1 Macrotrachela quadricornifera | reverse complement strand
AAAAAATTGCTTCGCATCTGAGTTCGCATTCTCGACAAAGTCGAGATGCCATCTAGGTTTTGTATTAAAGTGATAATGAATTATTCAAAGTAGATATTATGAAAAAATTGGAAATTAAATATCAATAATCATAATAAGATTTTCTAACTCTTTCGATATGATATTATCCATCGATGAGCTTTACTATAGGGCGATTCAAAAGATTATTTCTGGCAAAAAAAATTAAACATCTCTATTATACTTTGACGAAAGAATCTGATTCTATTACCATTGATAAAGGTATATTCATAGCTCATATTGATAAAAGTCATTTTGAAGTACTAAAATTGTTACAAATAAAAAAGTGAAACCTTTTACGATTAATGAAAAAACAAAAGTCATGTTCTCGAGAATGGGTTATATATCCTTGATTGTATCTTAGTTTTTTTTCTTGTAACGGTAAGAAGAATAGCAGCATTTTTCTTCTCATTCGTTTTTTTCATTTTAGAATGATCATTTCTTTTTTCTTTTCATCTTACTATTTTAAAAAAAAATATTTTTAAAACTATGTTAAAACTTTTTTAATTTATCATTGAATCTTCATCAAATATTCATTTTTAAGCAGAAGCTTCATTTTACATGATACATTATCTTTGTTTAACATTATATTATAGTATTTCTTTAGTTATATATTTAATAAGTATTAAATAAAAAGTTATATGTAATGGGAGCCTATATATACACTAATATTGTGTCATATCTTTTCATAGTTTTTATTCGTACTGTAAAATGATTTGGAGTTTTTAGTATGAAATGAAACTCGATATTATTATATCATTCCCTGTTTTATATATTTTCGTTAAATTAATAGGCAATATATATAAAAAAAAACTCATCTATGAAGAAAAACTTGAAGAGAAAATTATTAAATTATCGTTTAATAACCAACTATATCTCACGTCAAGTCGAATGAGAACAAAGAAAATGCAGATGAAGCAATGTCTCTTAAACAGTTTTTTCAATAAATGAAAAAATTCGTATGCAATGATGATATTTAAAAGTAGTGCAGATTTCAGATAATGAATAACGAAAGCCGACAAATTTTTTCGTATCAGACCAAGTACTAAAAATTTCTTATATTGATAAATAATTGTAAACAATTTTTCACGAGATCCAATCTTGCAGAGTCAAAACGGAATTTTTAATTTATTTTCAAAGTTTTTTCTGAGTAAATAGAACTCTTTAAAAGTATGAGTTTTATGGATAAAGGTAACAAACTAATCAGTATTTTATTTATATTTCCTGATGAATTTTCATGTCTTAGACGAAATTCATTTTAAAAAATGTATAAAATATTAGTAAAAACTGCTTTTCCAATTGAAAAATTCGTCAACATCGAACGTCGATAAAGAAAATTAAGAAATTTGTTCTATTTTTCCAGAAAATTTATGTTTTTCCAAGATTTCTATTTGCTTGGGCTTCGGAGAGAAATCTCATCGCATGAAACCTATAAAACTACTGAATTAATAGAGTTGCATATCGAATATTCATAATAAAACTCGAGCTTCCTTCAGTTGGCAATTCCTTTTATTTTTTGAAGACTGATCAATTTCACGGGATTAATTTTTTTAATTCTATGCCAATCTTATCAAACTCACAGAAAACTAATCTACCAAATCTCTAGCTTTAGTACTTTTAACATTGAACGTGATTACACTCACAATATCTGTTAAAAACTCAAGAGTTCCTTTTTTCTTCAATGCAAAAAATTATACTTTTTTGAAAACCACTATCATAACAAATCATGATAAAAACTTTAAAAAACTTGGTTTTCAGACTCAGAATTTTAAAAAAAAACGATATTGCACTTTCATATTTTCTCCATTTTTTTGCGATTGTATCATTAGTCGAAGTTTCTCTGTATTGCAACCAATTCTACAAAATCATTTCAAGAGATCTAAGACTCTACTCCTCGGATTGTACTATATATCTATTGAGTTTCTTCTATATTTACGAATTGTAATTGAGTTCGTGAATGATGAGCATGAGAACGTTCGACATCTATAAGTTAAGCACGTAATAAAATAAAAGTGAGGATATGGTTGTAGATGTGAACACAAGTGTTCTAGTCTTGCATTAAACTTCAAATCCTAACTCCCACTCTTTTGAAGTTGGAGTTGCGAAAAGGAAATTCTTTAAAGTCGGAGTAATAGTAATTTCGAATGTTAAATAATGAACAAACTCAAATCATTTTATAGATTAATAAATAAATTTCAAGAAAAGAAATATTGAAGAGATATTTGTATTAGTAATTAGTACAAAAAGAATCATATATGCAATTTTTGGTTTTAGTCAAGGTCGCAACTGAAACTACAGAAGTGAAAATTTTCGAAATTGAAGTTGAATTTCAGAGTGAAAAAATCTCATTCTGCAGAGTTCTAGTCAGTACAAGTGTGTTTGTGCCCGTTGTTTTCTTGTATGCTGACGCTCACTCATACATCCATCTACATTCATTGATATTTTAATAGACGTCACACTTACATTTATTTCTTTTTGCGTGCTTAATTTACCATTGCTGAACGTTGATATGCTCATCATTCCGATTCCCATGGGTTTGTCATTCGTAGAGCTAAAATATGGTATAATATTATCCGAAGTAATTGAATGTCGTCGGGAACTGATTTTAATTAATATAATAGTAGAAAAATCTAGATCTTGATAAAGTTCGATATACTCTGAAAAGTTCTAATAGACCTTGATCCGTTTTAGAAAAAATTTATTGTACGATATCTTAACTCAGCAAAACTCTTTCGAGTTTACCAAAATGCTGAAATATGAGTTTTCCTTTTTGTTTTCATGATTTGTTCTTTTGATGTTGATCAATTTAAAGGTTCTTGGAGTATAATGAGTACACTAAAATTTGCTTGAAGTTGAATAATTTCTTTTATTAACAAATATTGAGTATATCTCATTAGTTGTGTTCTTGTATTAAATCAGTTTTAAATTTAAATGGTTTACTTTCATCCGACCAACAATGATAAACTATAATTGTTTTCTTTTAGATCAGTTATTATTTCTTGATCATGCGTATCTTTCTAAAGGTTGGTTTAGCATTTTTATCGGTCGTTATAGTGGTCATAGTTGTTTCTGTTGTCGTTGTTGTTCAACTTCGGCAAAAAAACAATAATGTTTTATTATCAAGTAGGATCATATATTTGAATTCTTTTTATCTATTCAAGTTTACTTATTTTCTAGATGAAACAACAGGAGAAGGAAGTATATCGAGCACTTCAACAACAACAACAAGAAAAGGTAATTCTAATATTTATAAAAAAAAAAAGAAAAACAAACATAATATGATTTCTATGATATTGTCGTTCTATTATTGGAGATATGCAGACACATTCATATATTTATTTGATTAAAACGAATTTGTTTTTCTAATTCTAAAATTAAAATGTTTTTCTCTGTTGTAAAATATTTCTATATACTTTGTTTAAAAAACTCATCTATGCCTAATCGCATGATACAATAGAATCACTTTATAACAAAGATTACATTGTATTTTAGTCACATGATAATATTATGAGTTACATTAATAAAAATCCTATTGTACATAGAGAGAAATATTTCGCATCAATTTTAGAATTTCTTGAGATGATATTTTCTTAAAAGAAGTTCTCAATGATCTCAATATCTTCGGAATATTTTATTAAGTAATCTAAAAGTATTTTCCTAACAATGGAAGTATTTGTATTTCAATCAAAGTATACTTGATATCGTCTCATCAAATAAAAGCTGTCAACGTTAAACTATCAGGATTAAAATATTCGCAGTCTTTGATTTGTCTAGAGAGAGATATTTAGGTTTTAAATTATGTGAAATTTAGTGATAAAAATCAATCAGAAAAAGATTTCTTCACTATCCAAAAGCTAAAACATTGTATTGTGCGAGCCATATAAAAGAGGATTCTTACAAACCGTATAATCGACTCGAACAACACTATATTTTGCCCTTTCAATAGTGAAGAAAATTTTTCTTGACTCATTTTTATACGTAAATTTCACATGCCTTAAAATTTAAATATCTCTCTCTCTAGACAAGTTAAAGACCGCTAAAATTTTAACTTTGATAGCTTGACGTTGATACCTTTCATCTATAGCCAAAATGTCAAGTCTACTTCGATTATAATAAAAATACCTCCATTATAAGTGTCAAACATTTTCTTAGGCGATAATTTTTCTATTTAAAATCAATTTGTATAGAAATGGTCAATACTCACGCAAATAAATTCGATAAGTAATCGATTTTGATAGGAACATTAAAACATAAAATTCAACAAGATTCTTATTGAAGTCTATAAAATTCCATTTAGTTACTCATTTCCTATCTCTTTTGGTTAAGTTTTCGAAGACTTTATCTTATATTTTGAAACATTTCACTATATAACTAATCGCTATAAGCATCTGTACTAAAATATAAATTTGTAAATTAGATAAATGTTCGAAGATGAAATATGTATACAAATAGGAATTTCGATTCAATCCCATGCAATCGTTACAAACGAAACAATCTCTCAAAAAGTCTATTGAACAACGAATAAATATCGAGAATAGTGTTCTGCTGTAATTTTTCACTCGTGCAAGGTCTAGATTGCAAAAATAATAATATGAAATAAAGTTTTACCATAAGTTTCTAAAGTCAAAGACTCAAAATATATTTTCGAATTCATCTTTTGTCATCAAAATCTCATTGTGAGAATAAATACAGATGAAAAACTCTCGGAGCTATGATCTTGTACTGTATGCAATCTAACAATTGCTAAAAATTCTATTTATAAAATAAGTAATAAATTCAACAGTTGAGACGTGATATTGTCTGTTTAAAAAGACGTTGGACTTGAATATATTTTCAAATAATGTCTTACAGATAAAATATAAAAATTTTCAATCTTCGGAATTTAGTATCAAAGGATTTATTGTATTCATTCTTAGCTACTAATTACTGAAGATAGTAGATCTTTATCTATTATCTGTAATAAGTTATTCAAAAAATATCTAAGTTCACTCACTTCTCGGACAGATAATACAATAACTACGGAATTCCATAAAGCTTTGAATTAGATCATTTTGTTATCAGTATAAGATTTAATGAACATTGATCTATTTATAAATTGAAAAAAAATTTAATAAAAATGTAGCAAAATTAAGTAAATCTTCTCTATAGAATAATAATTCGTCTTTGAGATTATAATTAACTGAGAAAACTAGATATTCTTTTTATTTAAAATGGATACAAATTAATAAAAAAGTGTAAGATCATACATATTTTTTGTTAATCAGTGAAAAACTAATTTCAACACAAGATTACCTTCAAACTTATAGTTTATGAAATAGGACATCATCTATGAATATCTATTCTATATAAGGAAGAATTAAAAAATGTCAGTCTATTAGTGATTAAATTTCTTTTTCTATTAATGGAATTCAATAAGATTTAGTTGATGAATTGATTCTCTAAAGATGATATTCATTTAACAATTCTTCATATAAAACAAAGAAGATTAAAAATAAAGCAAAAATAATAGATCAGTTATAGACTGTCTTTTAAACATGAAACCATAGTCGAAAAATATGTGATCACTGATTTTATCATAGAATTGGAATGTTTTAAAAACGAAGAATGATTAACAATTAGTGAATAAATATAATATAATGAAGTGTTTCATGAGTGATTATATTGAATTATATTCGAGCTAAAAAAAGATTTAAAATAAAGAGAAAGATTTTCTACAAACATTAGTAATATATTCACTTTTCGAATGGATAGTATAGATTTTTATAAATGTAACATTGTTTTTCAGACAAAAAACACAATTTTTTAATTTTAATCTTCTATTATGCAGCATGAGAAATGCAATTCACAACCTGTCACATATGATGACATGCATCTTCGACGACTATCAGAGGTCATATATAAATTAAGTCTAGTTAAAATATTTTTGAAATATTTCCTTATTCCAGTTCGATGCTTCAAAGTAAGAAATAATGACCAACTACATCTGAATATACATTAAACACGGCTTTGAAGTAATTAGTAAGAATAAGTACATCGTGTTTTACAGTTTTAATCCTGTCAGAAATTGTGCGACACAGCTTTTATTGGATATTGCTTCTCTTGAAAAATTTCTCTTAGAATTTTCATATGATAATTTTCGAATTACTAGTGTAGATTTAAAAATATATGTAAAAAATAAGACGAAATTCATGATAAAATATATTTACTTTTATTATTATGTTTTTATGCATGAATCATGTGCATATTTATTACATCTGATTTTTTTCTAATTTATAGATGGTTCAACAAGTACTACAACTAGTTTAATCACAAATATAATGAACATTTCAACTACAACAACTGGTCCTGTAACAAGTACACCAACTACAACAAGATTAACAACCACTAGTACCAGAACCACTATGACTACAAGTAAGATTATATTATTATATGTATGCGAATATTTGAGAACTCTATTTAAACATATTAAAATTTAGACATAGTTAAACTCTCATATTAATAATAAAATCTACAATCTACTTCTTCTCCATTGAAACTTGTTATCATCTTTTACTTTGAAAACATTCAAATGAAAAAAGTTTTATAAATTTAAGTCAGTTTTTATAAGATCATTATAGCTTATATTTATATTACATTATATTCATTATAAAATGACAATTTATGAATATTGTACGTATATCGAGATAATTTTCTATATAATATGTGCAAAAAAACCTTAGTAATTGTATATGTATTTGCTTTCTCAAATCTAAACAAGCAATAGATATTGAAATTCGATTATTCATTGTAGTTTTCATTTATATTCGATTTTTGGATTTAATTGACTTTTATTCATTTCATATTAGTTGAAACGATAAGATTCAATAGTCGACTCAATCGAACTTGATGTTGTTCGATATGATTAAATATGACTTTCATCTTTTACAAAAACTAATGAAAATTGTAAGAAAAATAATGATTTGTTATAGAATATTTCTGATCTTACAATGTTTTATAGACTAAATTTTTCTTTCAAATCATCGTTTTCTAGTGTTGAATAGTCTGTCATCAGGCAAGTTTAATCATTATTAAGAACATAAGATCTAATTTGAGTTATTTGGAATACTTCTATCAAATAAACATAAAATGAAAATGTTTGATTATTCTATAAAAGTTATTTCCTCAAAAGTATATTCGAGAAGATTTATGATCTAAATTATAATTGAAATACTGAAATATCTGATGTAGTAGATGAAAAACTGATATCAATCTACAAATTCATAATAGAAATTTTAGAGTTTTCATCGAAATATTTTCTACTGAATCAGATAACATTCTTGTAGAGAATGATGAAAAACTATAATGCAAAAAAAATAAAAATCTTATTATATAGATTCAAACTTAATATACTTTCTATTTCTTTAATAGCTACTTTGTTCATGCTACAAACCCAATACTTATCAGCCTTGACCAACAATAGTCCAATATATTGTCGTATAACTTCCTGCTTAGACCCAAATACTTATTTTGAAGCGATTGCAATCACTGTATACACCATCGGACTTTATACTATTCTGTCCAATAGTACCATTGATACATATGGTTACATATATAATAACAGTTTCGATCCTACTTATACACCTGAAAATTTACTATCAGAAAACGATGACAGCGGAGGCAATCATCAGTTCAAATTTACAATCATATTACAAGCTACGACAAAGTATATTTTAGTGGCAACAACATTTGATCCATATATAGTAGGAGAATTCTCAATCATTGCAAGTGGTCCAAATTTCGTTAATTTTACCCGATTAAATATATCAAGTAAGAAATCGAGTTATTTGATCATAATTTTCGAGTTAAACGCGTCAATCATCGATATAAAAATATAATGCATCATACAGAATAGTAAATGTTCTATTATCAAAGTAATTCAAGTAAAAGTATTCTTTACAATGAGTCTCACACAGTTGTGAAGATTATTATTAGTCATTAAATATAAATTTTTTAAAATAATAATTATTATCATTTCATTTAATTAATATTCAAATCCCGTTCATTATTCACAATATTATCACAATATCATTAGTTGAACAACCAAATATAAAAAGATCAAATCAAATTTTACTTTACAATTTAATGAATGCAAATGAATAAGAATTTTATTATTCAAAATAGAATTTCAGATTCACATATAAATAGATTGTTTACACCTTTAAGAATCTTTAGTTAAAGATAACTGATCTCTTATAAAATATATCAATTACAGTAAAAGTCAGAAGAATTTTGCGCCTTGATATTTCTTAGTTTTTATAGACATATTTCGTTTATTTCCTAACATATTATATATAGCGAGAAGGCCTAGAATATGCTGCATGTTTTAATATATTTAAATTAAACATCAAGTGCAATCTCAAGTGTAAAAGCCCTATTATTAAAAAAAAACAAAGTTTTTTCCTCCTACAGTATCTAGTTTCCAAAATATTGTAACATTAAATTATTTTGTATATATATATCGGCTTAGGTAAATGATAAAATCCTGAAATTTTTACCAAAAGATCCATTACTAGATACTCTGTCAGAACTACATAATTAACTCATTTGAAAGACTTGTCTGATTCACTATATAAATTAATGCATACAAATTTTGTAAAACTTTCGATGGTACATCTTTTAAAACAAAATTCAATATTTTATTACTTTATCAAATTAATATGCATGCAAAACATAAAAAAAAGTCTTTCAAAGATTTTCAATATAATTAAAAATGACATTTTTATGTAGATTGTTCATTTTGAGCATAAGAAAAGTCATTAAGATAAATAAAAAATGAATTCAATCATACAGTTTCAATAGAGTTGTTCATGATGCATCTTTTGAAATAAAAATTTAGAATTTTATCATTTACTAAAACCGAGATATATATAAAATAAAAAGCGTTACATCATTGTGGTAACTTTGCAGTAAAAAAAACTGAATTATTCGAATTTGTTAACAATATAAAGTAAAAATATTTTATTTCGACTATATTTTTATTTTATACAAATCCGAAGACAATTTTATTCTTTACACAATATAATAATGTCAATAATGTTCTACTAGATTAAAATCATATTTTCCTGTTTATAAAGTTTTTATCATTATTTCATTGATTAACATGTAACCATATTCTAAATTATTGATTCAAACATTTTGTGAATGTGATTTGTTTTCTATTCGATATACACAGACTAAATCAATCTGAATAGTATTTAACGGAACGTCATATAAGGAAAGATGAAATTTTATTTTTAAAATTATCTTTTTGTTTAAATTTAAAATAATGATTCTTTTTTTTATTTTTTGTGACTAGTCAATACATCTGAATCTCGTGTGAAATCACAATATTCATTCGTTTTGACCGTCAATAGTCCAATGTTTTGTCGTTATCTCTGTTCAGAACCAGATACTTTTTATGAAGCCATTGCAATTAATGTATATACCACTGGACGTTATATTATTCTGTCCAATAGTACCTTAGATACCTATGGCTATATATACAATAACAGTTTCAATCCTACTAATATCTATGAAAATTTACTATCAAAAAATGATGAAGACGCAGGCAATCATCAGTTCAAATTTTCAATCATATTGCAAGCTACGACAAATTATGTTTTAGTGGCAACAACATATCGGCAATATGCACTAGGACAATACCCAATCATTGCATTTGGTCCAGATTTTCTTAATTTTTCTCGATTAAATATATCAAGTAAGAAATTGAGTTATATATATATCATAATTGTTGAATTAAACGTATCATTCATCGATATAAGAATATAATGGATTATATGGAGTATTGAATGTTTTTTTTTATCAAAGTAATTCAGTAAAACTACAGTCGAGCTATTTTTAACAATGAACTCGAACATATTAAAGATTATTATTAGTCATTAGATATAAATTTTCAGAAATAACAATTAGTATCATTTCATTTGATTAATATTCAAATTTTATTCATTATTCACAATAGCACTCGTTGAACAACGAAATATAAAAAGATCAATTAAAAATGTTGAAATTTTCATTGAATATATCATATTGAATAATAGATATTAAAATGAAATTGAATAGAATTTTACTATATAATTTCATGTATCCAAATTAAAAAGAAACCTGTTCTTTTCCTTTTTAGTAATTTAATTTGATTTCTGTATAATGACATTAGCATTTTATTATTCAGAGTGAAATTTCAGATTTAGATACAAATAAACTATTGACATCTTTAAAAAACTCTAGATAGAATTAATCTCTTACAAGTTGTATTATTTATAACACTTTATCTCTGAAATATTTCAGTTTATCATCAATGTAGTGATTATGTGAATTATATCTTTGTGTTATACAAATCAGAAGGTAATTATATTCTTTCGACAATATAATAATATAAGTAACGATCCATCTATGTTAATACAACTCGATTAAAATCATACTTTCTTATTTATATGATTATTTTTATTAATTAAATGATCAATATATGAAAATATTTTAAGAAATATAAAACAGAGAAAATTGTTTGAGAGGCAGAATGTAAATAAACATGTATAGTTTTATCAAAGAATAAATATATTTAAAACGATAGAATACGAAAAAAAAAATTAAGAAACTTATTGATTCAGATGATATCATATTGAAATAAAATTTTGTGAATGTATTTTGCTTTCTATCCAATACAATGATTAAATTAGACAGAATAATATTTAATAGAACATTATATAAGGAAAAACGAAATTTTGTTTATAAAATCACCTTTCTATTTAAATTGTAAACAATAATTCATTTTTATCCTATGTGACTAGCCAATACATCTCAAACTGATGTGAAATCACAATATTCATCAGCTTTGACCGTTAATAGTTCAACATATTGTCATCTATCCTCTTGTTATGTCCCAGACACATATTTTGAAGCCATTCAAATCGATGTATTCATCACTGGCAATTATAGTTTTATGTCCAGCAGTTCAACGGATACATACGGCTATATATACAATAATAGTTTCAATCCTGCTTATATAACTCAAAATTTATTATCAGAAGATGATAATAGTGGCATGTCCTTTGGACAGTTCAAAATCACAATCATGTTACAATCTATGTCAAAGTATATTTTCGTGGTAACAACAACCTCCTACGACACAAAAGAAGAATTCTCAATCATTGGAAGTGGTCCAGATTTAATTAATTTTACCCGATTAAATATACCAGGTACGATATCGAATTATATGATCATAATTATTAAATTAAACGCAGAGGGCTGACCACGAACCAAACTTTTGGTACCTTTTCAATAATTCCGGAATTATTTCCTCCTTCGCCCTTACTCTTACTCTGCTGAAGTGAAGAAAAAAATATACTGAATAGACTCATGGATCTATATATTTAAATAATGGAGAATTTCACTAATTTTTTTTACTAAATTATCATCCTTTTTATCATAAAAGTTTGAGATTTTTGTGAAAATATAAATAAAAGTAAGAAAAAGCATTGTATCTTGAATTAAAGATCTCAAATTCTCTCTAATTAAACCAACAATCAGAATCAGAGTTTCATCTTGATGGTAGATCATTTTCATGCATTCTTTTGTCTGCTTTTTTCAAAGATGATTAGTTTTAAATGGATTTTATCATATTCATTATCAGAGAAAAAAGTATCACAACTTCTTTATTTGCAATTGGTGAAAATTACAAGTCACTAGATATAAAATTGTTAGTTAGAAATAGGTTATCTTTTATGATTTATATTAATAATGACATTTTATTCCTGAACTGTTTGAGTTCGTCAACAATGTGAAGTAAAAATACTTAACAACAACTTTGTTTTATACGAAACAAAAATTAATTATATTCCTTCTATAATATAGTAATGTAAATAATGATCTACCTAAATTGATACAACTAGATTAAAACCTTACCTTTCTATTTATATGATTTTTAGTAATTATTTGAATAATTAACATGGAAGAATATTCTAAAAACCATAAAATAAAGAAGGATGTTAAAGAGATAAAATGCAAATAGACATGAATACTTTTACCAAAGAATAAATATATTTAAAATGATAAGATACAACAAAAAAAAAAGAAATTGAGAAAGTTTTTGATTAAAGTGATATTGTACTCGAATTAAATGAAACATATATTAATCTGATATAGATCATATTGGAATAGTATTTTGTGAATATGTTTTGTTTTCAGTTCAATATACTTGTTAAATCAGTTAGAATAGTATTTAACAGCAAGCTATATATAAAAAGTGAAAATTTTTCTTCTAATAAACTTAGATCTTTCTTTGAATTCTAAATATTGATTCTTTTTTATTTTTTTCTGACTAGCCAATATGTCTTCATCTATTGTGCGATCACAATATTCTTCAGCCTTAACTGTCAACAGTTCATTATATTGTCAAGAAAGATCATGTACAACACCAAGATATTATTATCAAGCCATTCAGATAAATGTGTCTACAACTGGTTATTATAGAATTCTATCTAACAGTAGCATGTATCTACGGGGATATTTATATAATAATAGTTTCAATTCTAGTTTTTCGCAAAATTATCTGGCAATGGACATAGAAAGTGGTGGTCGTTTGCAATTCATGCTCATATTTATGTTAAAAACTATGACAAAGTATATTTTAGTAGTAACAACATATTATCAACTTATACAAGGAGAATTCTTAATCTTTATGACTGGTCCAGGATCTGTTAGTTTTAATGTTGGATAAAAACAATATCACCTATAATTTATTATTATAAATCTAACTTTGAATTTCTCAATTTCTCTAATAATTAAATGAAAAATACTTTTCTTCTGCTTATAAATCTTAAGAAATTTCTTACTACATTCATTTAACCTTCACTAACAGTCTTGAAATTTTTTCTATTTGTGCTTTGTCAAAAAAAAATTGTCTTTTTTCGATCTACTATTATAGCTTTTCTGTATGCTTTGACTTGTTTAATTCGCTTTTAATATTTACATTTTATTTGCTTTTTTTGTTTTTTTATTTCATTATTTGATGAGAAGAAAAATAAAAAAAATATTCCATGGATAAGACGTTAATGTTGATTTAATCATCGAATTCGTTGCATTTTCGAAAATATACATTTATAAAATTAAATTAATTTCACAGTTCAATAGAAGTGATCAATATCTTTATATTTAATATGTCACATTACTATCAATGTCAATTAATAGGAACAATAAAAGTACATATCAATAACAAACATTTTACATGTTCTTCCACAATCTCATTTTCTGTGTTGTCGTGTCATTCGATATTGGAATATTCTAGGTATACATCATTCATTTGATCTTTATATTATTAATCAGATAGTACTTTCCTCTTTTCAGATATATTGGAATAAATTGATGCTCAAGTTGTTAAAATACTTATATGAAATATAAAATTGGATTAATTATAATTCTTTTTATAGTAGCCATTCTGATCAATATTTCGTCACTATGTCGATTATATTTGTCCCAAATTAAAATATGACTTCAAATTTTTTATTCACACGAAAACCTGAGTATAAAAATGTTATTACAATGCGTATAAAATTGATAGCCTTAACAAAAATGTTGTCCACTAGAGATAATATAAGATTAACTTTAACTGATTAACCGCTTATTTATAGACATCATTGCAGATCTTTCTAATTTTTATTAAGAAGTAATTAACTTAGGTAGAATTCGTTTTTATTAAACATAAAATTACGAATTAATTTGTTTTTTCTTTAAATATAATTCTTGTGTATATGTCACAGATGAGATAAGAATTCAATTGAATTTGGAATATTTGAAATATTAGAAAAAAAATAAAAATAAATAGTATTATTACCAATACAACTCAATAAACAATTTAAAATAATTTATTTTGTTAGAAGTTCACAATATAAAGTTGTGTTAAACGAAATAAACGAAATCTTTCATAAAGATTTGGTAGTAAGATCTAATTTATAATAGATTGAAAATAATTGCATACGTATTCTTCATTTTGATACTCTCTGCTTTACACACATATCATAGAGGTTCGATTATGAAATAAATATTATAGTTCAAAACAGAATAAAAATAATTTGCACAATCTTTGCTCACCTTCGAACCATCTGCCGTGAGAAAATTATAAAGATTAAGGAGGTATAACCATCATCCAGAAATTAGCAAATCAAGGAAAATCAAGAAATTCAAGGTGTATCAAAATTTCCGAAACATATACTCTGAAAGTGTCATGGAATTTAAGGAAATCTATAAATCTTCATAAATTCCTTATTTTTCTTGAATTCCTTGATTTTCCAATTTCTGGATCGTGGTTACTGCTGCTCTAGCCACATGCGCGCTTATATGAATACATCAATTCATATTAATTATTTTATTACTTTCAGATAAGACTACAAATCAATCAACAAATAATCAATCTCTGAAATAAATAAAGTTTATGGCACATATACTTCTTTTAGTATCATGACGTTACAGTTGTAAATTGCTGCACTCGAGTATTATCTCGATCTACAACATAGAGATTATCATATCGGTCAAATGATAGTCCTATCGGATAATTGAGTTGATTTGGTGCTTGTAATCCTTTACTATTTCCATTCACAATAACATTTCCTTGTTCTGCTCCTTTCGACCAACGTACAATTCGATGATTATTAGTATCAGCTACATAAACAGTACCCATTCGATCAACTAAAACTCCATTAGGATGATACAATTGTGATAGATTATTTCCATGTCCTTGACCACCAGCGACAATAATACCTTCTTTTGCACCTTTTATCCATTTCATTACACGATGATTTTCATTATCAGCTACAAATACTGAATGTTCTTGATCAACGAATATGTAGGTAGGATGATCAAGCTGATCAAGATGATCTCCACGTCCATTTCCACCTGCAACTACTATTCCTTTTGATTCACCTATTTGATATCGTCTTACTTCATGATTTTTAAGATCAACAACATAGAGAAATCCATTTTCATCCATGGTCAAATCCCAACATGAAATATTTGAGATAATTACTTCTCCACTTGTTCCATTTTGTAGAGGCCATCGAACTACTCTGTTATTTCCCCAATCACAGATAATAAGATTATTTCTTTGTTTATCTACAATCACACCTGTTGGACAATTTAATTGATGAGTACCATTTCCTTTTCCATTACCGCCAGCCACTATATGGCCGTCTGTTGCACCTGATTTCCATGCCACAATAAAATGATTCAAATAATCCGCAACATAAACTGTTTGTTCATCATCCACGTATAAACCGCGAGGACTAGAGAGTGCTGGATTTTGCCCTGTTACCGTCTGACCACTCGTATTCCATGTAGTATTTAGAGGAATATTTATTAAACTCGTTTGAATTGGTACTAAAAGAAAGAGAAAATACTATCATAAAAATGAACTTTTTATTTTCTTTGAATCGTGAGAAAAGAGTAGGACTGCAGAAAGAAAAATTTTTATGCTGTTATTTTTCATTTCGTTTGATGTTATTAAGAAGATTAGAAAGAAATCTCAATCACTTTAAAAAATAATATTTTATTATCAGTTTAAAGTACTTTAAGATTTTAATTTTATTAACAATAAATCTAAATAACTTACTTGAAGCATCTGAATTTAATGGTTTCGAAATGACATTCTTTTCAGCTACAGGCAATTCCATTGTTTCAACATCATCTTCATCATCATTGACTTCAATCAAATGTACGACGAGTGAATCAGAATGTTGAAAAACATCACTTTTGACAAAAAATTCTGTTCCCATTCGTAAGATAATTTCATCTTCACTTTCATATTCTGTGTAACCAGAAATTTTTCTTCCATTCTTAGCTTCAATTAAGAAAAGAGTTATATTTCTTTTATTACCAAGAAAATTTTTGATAACATTAACTGATGATGAACATGAATTAACACTCCACCATGTTACAAGTTGATTTTTAGTAAAATTCTTACCAATATCAAAAGGAACGCCTCTCCATACCACCTCCTTCACAGTAGGTAATTTATCTAATGCTGTATCAAGTAATTTTAAATATGGAAACCATATTTTTAAACCTTCTCGATATTCTGACCGTAATGCTTTATTTAATAAACGATATAAACTAGTTTCACCCCATTCCATTGTATAAATATAAACAGCAGCTGATTGATCTTTTGATAGTCCATGTTCGGATGGAAAACGACAATTTTTTTTGGCTATTTTTATATAATATAGTAATTCATGAATTTGAGATTTAACCAATTCGAGTGCTTTTTCAAGCGAAACAAGTTTTTCACTGCGATAACCATAAACAGGTGGAAGTCGTTTAAATGATGTTTCAATATCACCAAAACGATTCATTATATGCGTATTCTGTGTTCTATTAAATCTTGATACAAAAATATGATAATAATTATTAATCTGAAATAGTTGATGCAAATATTTCAAATTTATATGACTAGAAAAAAATATCATACAAAACAGTATGTTATTAGTATTTTAACTATAAACAAAGCTATGAAACTTAATGGTATGCCATCCTGTTGAGTAATACATATTAATGATATGGAGTACGCCAACTATTCGGAGAAGTTAGATTTTTTTATGACAATTAATTAAGGGTCGATCAGCTCAGGTTCATGAACTAAAGAATTGTTCGAACAGTTCGGCTCTATAAACTGATGCTACATCTACTCAAGTAGTATCAGATTCGGTTACCCTTAGATCCCTAGATGTCTTTTGATACATGCTTGTTTATATAGATAAATTCATGTAGGATATAGCATATGTCTCGGTGTAAGTTTTTTTCGATATCTGTCAACCAATGAAATAGGATACAATCGAAAATAATCTGCATTTTCTCGAAAGAATCATATAAAATTCACAGAAGTAGTCTGTTCTCAGAAAGTGGTAAGTTTTCTATGCATTCATTGGCTAATCAAATTTGAACAGTTAAATAAAGTGTTTCTTGCCGTTTTTACTCTTAAAGATACTGTATTTTCGACATATTTTTTCTGTCGATGACATTGGTATGCTAAGTACCGTAATTAATTCATAATGGAACGCTGCGTTTAAAAGAGAAATACAATTCATATAAAAAACTGTTATAGTTCATTGTATTATCACTTCATTTTACCGCTATCAATCTTTTTTCTAAAATAAATTCTATCATTTATAAATAGTCATACGGTCCCATTTTCAGATCTATCCCATATTAAATCTCTAAGAGTACAAAATTCAAATGTGGATCTCGATATTTGTGGATTCAGAGCCTATTTATGATGCCGAATTGCTAAACGCAGAACTCGTCACTGACACCCTTACACCGAAATTATATAGTGTCTTATGACAAAAAGCCTGACAAGAACATACATACACATATCGGTGCATTTGAAAACGCGTAAAACGTATTTTCAAATGCGTTCATATTCTACAATAATGAACCTTAACATTTTTAGCAGAAGGCTCACTATTCTAATATAATAATAACTCGAGAAGAATAGTTTATAAATACAAATTCTCTTACAATTCTTCTAGTCTTATTAAGATTTATGAATAAAATATAATCGTTGCCAATCAGCGAGTTCCGAAAGATAAAACGGCACAATGCAAAATAATGAAATCTTTATTTTGAACTAAACAAATCAAGTGGAATAAAATTCCATAAGTAAAGAAACATAACGCATATAGACATTACCTGATGAAAGAAAAATAATTCTGAAATTAAACATGATAATGAAAGATGTTCAATACTTTTTTTCACATTTTAAACATCGTTCTGTTTTTGTCCCACACTTAGTTATGACTGTATCAAAGGAATTTTCACATGAGAGAACCATCAGTGCACAAAAAGGAAGTAAACAGAAAAAGAAAAAGAACATATGACACCATAAAACGAGACAACTCACAACGTAGAACAGAACACGCAAAATCGACAAATAAAAACAATTGATTTTGATACGTATTTGTAGTATGAATCAGTGAGCTCATGTAGTTAAAACATGACAAATAAATGTTGACTTTCATATAACACACACGAAAAACGACATTTTTATGATGAAATCGGTATAAAAATCTATGTTTTACATTTTCATCAGTTACATATTATGGTTTTAATTTTTAATCAAATTCATGATAGTTAAACATCAAAGAAATAGTCTTCTATTCTGAATTATCAATTATTTTTGAATATATTTAAAATAATATATACGGCTTGTCCGCAGGTAACGCACTCACTATTTTGACAACTTTCCATCTTAATTTCTCTCGAATAACTAAATATAGAGCTCTGAAATTTGGTGTGTAGATACATGCTGCAAAGCTGTTTGACACCCAAAATTTTCACTTCAACTGACTTCATGGTTCGCGTTTTACAAGAAAAATACATGCCGGTAACGCACTCACAAAAAAGACCCTCTTTTTGACAGTGATGCCAAAGATCATTCATTTTCCACAAATGCGTACGTTATAATGACATATGATCCAGAGCAAGTTTGTAGTAGACAGTCTGGGCTATCTGCTAAATACAAGGCATCTTCCAAAATGTTGGCCTTTTATTGAACTACATATCGATTATTGTGGTAACGCACTCACGATTTAGTAACGCACTCACTTTTTTTTATCGAACGTATTTAAAGTCTATTTTCACAATCTTCACAAAAAACAGGAGATGATCTATCAATACCAAACTGTAGATTTAATACCAAAATGACTAGGAATCTTTTCATTTTTGATCAAAACCAAAACACTGATCGAGATATGGAGGGAGGCAAAAGTGCATTTTTGAAGTGATTTTGCACAGAAATGCTTCATTTTGGCTGGGAACTACTATTTACTCGCAGAATATTGAAAAACAAACCAGACAGGTCGACGCAGAATATGCGAAAACCTATTTAAAAACTTGAACTGAACACAATTGGTTGTACTGTAAACGAGAAAATCAGCTCGCTAGTTTAATAATGCTGGTTGACCGTTAGCCGGACAAGCCGTATACTTATATTTTCGACAAATTATTTGCACGCCTTTTCCTACAGGTATTGTCTTATATACATGTCTTCTTCGAATTGTTTTCTATTACGGTTAATAGCTCACGAAGAGTACTATAAAACAGTATAATCTGAGACTTCTTTTATTCATCTTTATAGTTTATAACTAACCGACGATCTTATTCATAAACCTTTTCTTCCCTTTACAGATACATATTTCAGTTATTCAATCTGATACTATTGTCATAGATAATCCTTAAGTAAAACATTTGTTTTGCAATAAATTATACAACTAAGATTAAAAAATAATTTTATACAAGTTTTTTTTTTGACTACAGCTGTAAAACATTATTATTAATAAAGACTAATTAAATATATTTAAAAGATATTCTTTTAATGAAAAAACTCTATCAATCGATAGTTACCTTTAAATCTTTTGTTGTTGTTTTGTTATTCTGTTTAATAATATGTATGAAAAAGAAATGATGTTATTTTTATTTTTTTTTCTTCTTTACTTTGGATTTGTTTTCATCGATGACAAAAATTGAGTTATAAAATTGACAATTCATTATTTGATCAAAACTGTCTTTTTCTTTTTCACATGTAACATAGCAATACTCACAAATGGTTAAAGAATTGAAGTAATATGGCTTGAAGATTGAATGACAACATCTTTGTAAATATTTTCAAGTTTTCAAAATTTTGAGTGTTATGAAAGAATTTGATCAGAAATAATATTTTAATCAAATCAGATCAATATTATTTAATATTCGCAAAATTTTTAATTTAATATAAAAATTAATATATTTTAATTATCATTAAAATTCATTTATAATATTGTTTCTTGAATTTCAAGGAGATTTTTATTTTTTGCAGATTTATATAAAATGAAAGAATGAATAATGAAAACTAATTGAAGAAAAAAAAAATCTTTTTTTTTCCTATCTTATCGCAGTAATAAAGATACACTTGAAAATATTCTGCGAACAATTTAATAATTTATTTATTTCAATATTTACATTTCGATTTTCTACTGAATAAATTGTTAAGAAATCTTTAGATTTAGAAAGCACCTTGACTATATGTAATTAAAAGACAGAAATCAATATAAAAATTAATTTTTTATATTTAAGTGACTAATAATAAAATTTGAATTAGGCCGATTTCACTTAGAAACTCACCTCAACCACAACGACAATATTTGAACTTTTTTTTTCTTAACCTTTAAACAATTCTATATACGGTTATGAAAATTTCATATAAACTGACGTTCTTAAAAGAAATATTAATTAAAAACTACATATTACGCATGTAAAAAATAATCTAGAATAAGTTTGACAAAAATAGACATAGAGTAAATAAAGACGAAGCAACTATAAAATACTTTGACTAGTAATGTATTTATTCAAAACTTCGTCATAATTTAATCATTTCAAATACACTTGTAATATCACATAAAAAAAAAGATTTATGAATGTTGTAATCAAATACAAAATTATATCCACATTAACTTTAGTTTCTTACAGTCAGAAAGAACAAAAACAGAATATATATATATATCATATTTAATACATAAAATATGTGCTCGTGTTCACGCATAATGAATATTGTTGGCGGTATAGTATCAATAGCATCCACTGGTGTGCTATTAGCAAGTATGATATTACCATCATGGTATGTAAGTCATTATTTCCTTTATAGCATGTAGTATTTTTTAAAAGTAGTACTGAATGCAAGAATGACTGAGTGAAAAATAATAGTCCTTTTGTATTATAACAATATTGTGATTATTTTCCACTGTTAAGATTTTATGATTGTAAATCAAAGAGTTCATTCTACAACATAGTAAAATCTCTCCAAAGTATTCTATTTTGAAAATCAATCAACAGTTTTTAAAATCGATAATAGGATTTTTTTATTTTATCTGATGAATATATGACTTTCATCCAAGAAAAAAGAACTATCAGACATACATCTAAAAGCATTGCCAACTTCAAAAATAATAATTTCTGTTGTAACTTTTCTCAAATTTTGAAAAATTAGTTTTAAGTCGAAAGATGTGATCAGTTCAAAAATTTGGTCATAATCTCATCGCACACTGATACAACAGCAGTTTTATTATCTGTACTTGTAATCATATCATTATCATGATTTGTACCTGTAGACAGAGCACAAATATTTCATGCCTATTATTTGTCGTTAGATTATCATTTATTAAAATACTTTATATGTATGCATGAGGCAGTAACTATGAATCTTAGGATAAAATATCTTAAGAGTATTGCTGATATAATTCTTTTGAATGAGGTGTATTAGATTTAGTATTTACTCTAATATTCATTGACTGATGAAGTTATTCATGACAATTTGAGATGGCACCTACAGCATCTCTTGGTATTTATCACTTTTAATAGTATATATCCAGAAAGTGAACAAAAACTATGGTCACCGAAAAGTTAATATGCTGATAAGAAAAATCGTATGAATATGAATTGTTGATAGAAATCATAAAAAGGAATCACTTCTACCGTTCACTCTATATTAATACATGTTTTAGGAGTACAACAAACAGCCCACCAAAAGTAACACTTGGTCTGTGGTCTATGTGCACAGTATCAAATGGTACTACAGACTGTGAAGCATGGGATAATTGCTTTCTACTATTTACAAATGCTGCATGTGCAAAAATGTACGCTGCTAGAGCATTTATGATAATCGCCTTGATTTTCTCAGTCATTGGTTTCCTATATGTATTTATGGTTTTGGTATTTATAATAGTGCGCAACAATATTGACAGCACATCAATGTCTATATTTCTATCTTTTCATTTATTATCTTTTTTAGCAGGTATTATTGGTTTTCCAATAGGCATAAGTTTTGCCTGTGTCCTCCCTACAAGTTCTGTGGGTACAGCTGCCATTCTGGCAATTATTGCAATCGTTATGGATTTTTTTGGTGTGATATTCTTATGTGTAGGAGTATGTAAGGGCAGTAATGAAAATACAGATGCAAATCAGTATAATTATCAAAACCCTCAAGTTGAAATGGGAGATCATCGGTCCAACTCATCTGTTCACTACAATCCGACTGAAGAAGCAGCCACTGCTCATTAATATTAGCTAACCTTCTTTCACTCATTTTGTTCTACTTTCTGTCATATTATGTTTCATTGGAGGCACATTATAATTTTCTCTATATTTTAATCTTCTATTTATCTTTCACATGATCGTTCTTTTATTTATTTTTTCTTACTGTTTCATTGTTTATTTATTTTCATGTGTATCTGGATCATATTGGCTCTTACAAGTGGCAAGTATACGTTGTCCAGACGTTATTTGCGTAGATCTCCATGGTTTGAATTTTGTTCATGAGCTGATTTCTAAATAATCATCGCTTTATTTTAATCTGATTGTATCAAGCGTGAGTCAGAAGTCCTGACTCGATTTTTATAATTAATTCTTTTGTCTTGAAACAGATCTCAGAACAAGTTCGATTGTTGCGAAATTTATCTTAGATAGAAGAGATCCTTTAAACTTAAAGTTACACCAAGTATTGAATGGAACGGTTTTGAATTCGAAGGGAAAATCATATTTTACTATTGGAATTCTAGACACTTTCGCGCCATTTCATTTTCGGTTCTACTTGTATAATTCTCAAATTTAGCTGTAAGATTTTATTAGTAAATCAGGCTAAAAAATTCATGAATCAATAGAGAAATTGTTAATCTATGGAGCTGTATAAAAATGAAAAAACTCGATATAGCTAGACGACTATAACTTACTCGACAGAGACAAATAATAGAAGTTTTGTCGCAAAAAGTTTGTTTCATGTTCACTAAATTTTCATTCAAAGTACAAAATAAGTTGATAAAAAATATATCGTTCGATAGAGAAATGAATTCTCTATCTGATTATATAATAAGGAAAAATATTCATTTGTTCAATACGTTATAACTACGCGAATTACTCGAAGAAAATATCTCGGAATTTCACAAAAAAAAGTATTTTTTGCCTACTTCACGAAACTTACTCATTTTTCAACCAACACATCAAATGAAAATTATAGCGTTGGATAGAGTAATCAACATTCTATCTAATCACATAGAAATAAAAAAATTTCTGAGATTTTATGGAGGCATAAAAGATTGAAGGAAACTACACAAAATAAATGAATCATCTTCTATAACATCGAGTAGACAGATTTTGCACTTATGAAGAATACTATTTCGACTTAGATACAACTATATTGTTCCATCTCTTAAAAATATATATTATTAATAAAATCTTAATATTACGTACACTATAATACCTATATGTTGTATAAAAAATTAATCCTATTTTTGTTTTTCTAATATGAATAAATAAATTGTATTAATCCTTATACTATCTTAAGACAAATGCTCCTTATTAATTTATAATCTATTCGGTTTAATGTCGATACAATGTATACTTATAAAATAATTTAATTATATTTAAGACTAATTAGACAATTCCATTCTCTCCATTTCTCTTCATTTATTTGAGATGAGTGACAACAACATTCATTTATTAATTAACTGCACTAATTACACTGAAAAACATTTCCGGAGAATAATAAACCCTTTTTCAGGGTTTATTATTCTCCGGAAATGTTTTTCAGTGTAGACGATCCTATGACCATATATCTATATAAATACAACCCTTTTTTTATATCTTTCTCATTCAGGGCCCTATTCAATCATCAATAACAATCAAGTCAAGTCGAGTCGAGTCAATATAATTTCAGGATAATTTCGTTTTCTTAGTTTTTACCGATTTTTTTTCTTTTTAGTTTTATTTCCCAAATATGTGTTCAACAACGATATACGTTAGGTTTACGTTCCAAGATGATTATTATTTTAATCATACAAAGAGATTCTCTTAATCAGCGAAATGCAAACCTGTTCTTGAAGCCCTGTTATACATGTATTGCATTATCAATCTACTGTGTCCATTCTGTTTCAATTCTTAGACAGAGTTTTCCTGTATGCGCGTTCGAGAAAGGCTGAAAAGAAAAAGGTGATTCAACTAAGTAAAATGGGTTTTCTTTATATATCAAATAATACTTCACAATTATTTTCCACATAAATTCTATACACTCTCACATACTTTTAATATTAGGAAAATTAGGAAGTAACGAAGTTTGAAAAATGTTAAGAGCACGTTCATACAATGAGAGCTCTTTCAAACAGTTACCCATACTTTTATACACTCAAGCGGTGTTGTTGTAGGAAGTAGCCAAATCACGATGATTTCCAGAGACAGTTGTTTGACGAATTTCAAGCGCTTTTTCTAGAAATCAAAGTGCTTTCGAATATTCTCCTATGTTGCAATACACCGTACCGATGTTGCTATACGAACCCGCCACAGAAGCATAATTTGCAGGAAGAGTTTTTTGAAAAGTTTCAACATCTTTTTCGTAAAACAGAAGTGCTTTAGAATATTCTTCAATGTTGCAAAATATCGCACCGATCTTCGTGCACGAAATAGCCAATGAAGGATGATTTTGAAGAAGAGTCTTTTAACCAATGGAAAGTGCTTTTTCGAAAAACGAAAGCGCCTTAGAATACTGACCCATATTGTAAACGTTCCAACTATATTGTTGTAGGAGCCAGCCAAACTAGGATATTTTCCAGGAAGAGTTATTTGATGAATTGCAATTGCTTTTTCATAAAATAAAACCGCTTTCGGGTACTCTTCTGTATTGTCATACACCTCACTGGTGTTGTTGTAACAAATAGCCAATGAAGCATGATTTGCAGGAAAAGTTTTTCCATTAAGCCAAAGTGCTTTGGAATACTCGCCGATGTTCGTATATAGCATATTCATGTTGTTATAGGACTGAGTCAAATAAGCCTGATTTGTAATAAGAGTTTTTTGACAGATGTCAATTGCTTTTTCGTAAAAGGAAAATGCTTTTGAATACGCTCCCAGATTGCCATACATCTCAACGATATTATTGTACGAAGTAGCCAACGAATGATGATTTACACGAGGAGTTTTCAGATAGATTCCACATGCTTTTTCGAAAAGTGAAAATGCTGTTAAATAATCTCTCATGTTGTAATATACCCCAGCCATGTTACCGTAGGAAGTAACCAAATCAGAGTAATTTGCAGAAGGTGTGTTTTTATGAATCTCAAGTGCTTTTTCGTAAAATGAAAGTGATTTAGAGTACTCTCCCATATTCTTATACACTAAACCCATGTTGTTGTATGACTTAGCCAAATGAGGATGATTTGTAAGAAGAGTTTTTTGACGAATATCAAGCGCTTTTTCACAAAACGAAAGTGCTTTCGAATACTCTGCCATGTTGTCATACACTCTACCAATGTTGCTGTAGGAGATAGCCAATGAAGGATGCGTTGGAGGAAGAGTTTTTTCACGAATTTCAAGTGACTTTTCGTAAAACGAAAGTGCTTTTGAATACTGTCCTAGGTTGTCATAAACTCTACCAATATTGTTGTAGGGAGTAGCGAACGAAGGATGATTTTCAGGAAGAGCTTTTTTAAAAATTTTAAGTGACTTTTTGTAATATGAAAGTGCTTTAGA
The DNA here is from genome assembly GCA_022393335.1 of Macrotrachela quadricornifera. NCBI lineage: Eukaryota > Metazoa > Rotifera > Eurotatoria > Philodinida > Philodinidae > Macrotrachela > Macrotrachela quadricornifera. Next base: position 1,208,997 of record JAJEKB010021277.1, on the reverse strand, counting down.
ATACTTTCTCATGTTTTGATACATCAAACCGATATCGTTGTAGGCAATAGCGAAAATAGGATGATTTGCAGGAAATGTATTTTGATCGATTTCAAGTGCTTTTTCGTAAAATGAAAGTGCTTTAGAATACTCTCTCATGTTGTAATACGCATCAGCGATGTTATTGTAGGAGCAAGCAAAGTGAGGATGATTTGATGGAATAGATCTTTCACGAATTTCAAGAGATATTTCGTGAAAGGAAAGTGCCTTCAAATAGTCTCCCATGTTGTTATATACCGCAGCGAAGTTGTCGTAGGAAGCAGCTAATGAAGGATGATTTTCAGGAAGAGTTTTATGACGAATTTCAAGTGCTTTTTCGCAAAACGAAATTGCTTTCGAATAGTCTCCCATATTGGTATGTAGCTGACCAATTGTGTCGTATAAAGTAGCGAATGAAAGATGAGATGCAGGAAGAGTTATTTGTTGAATTTCGAGTGATTTTTCGAAAAAAAAATGTGCTTTCGAATATTCTTCCATATTGTTATACACCGAACCAGTGTTGCTGTAAGAAAGAGCTAATAAAGGATGATTCGGAGGAAGAGATTTTTGACGAATTTTAAGTGCTTTTTTGAAAAAGAAGAGTGCTTTAGGATACTCTCGTATGTTTGCATACAAGAGACCGATGTTGTGATAGGAATAAGCCAATGAAGGATGATTTTCAGGAAGAGTTTTTTTACGAATTTCAAGTGCTTTTTCGTAAAATGAAAGTGCTTCACAATATTGTTGCATGTTGTCATATACTTTACCAGTGTTGTTGTAGGACGTAGCCAATAAAGGATGATTGACAGGAAGAGTTTTTTTACGAATTTCAAGCGCTTTGTGGCATAACGAAAGTGCTCTTGAATACTGTCCTAGGTTGTCGTACACTGTACCAATGTTGTTGTAAGAAGTAGCCAATGAAGGATGATTTTCAGGAAGAGTCTTTTGAAAAATTTCATGCGATTTTTCGTAAAACAAGAGTGGTTTTGAATAGTCTCCCATGTTTCGATACAACAAACCGATATTGTTGTAGGAAACACCCATATCAAGATGATATGGAGAAAGAGTTTTTTCATCGATAGTAAGTGCTTTTTTATAAAATGAAAGTGCTTTCGCATATTCTCCCATGTTTCCATACACGGCACCGATATTGTTGTAGGCAGTAGCCAATGAAGGATGATCTGGAGGAAGAGTTTTTTCATAGATTTCAAGTCCTTTTTCATAGTAGTAGATGGCCTTGTCATAAGCACCTTGATCATTCTTCACTAATCCAAGCCGATTATAATAAAGTGCTTTATCGCTTTCATCGGATGTCTGTTCGAGTAATAACGTGTAGAGTTCTTCAGCTCTCTCTAGCTTTTTTAAATGAAGCAACAAGTTGCCAATTCGTTGCCATCCTGTCCCATCTGCTGCTTCTTGTATATGTTTCGTGAGTCTTCGCAGTTGTTGATCATCATCTGATGTTAGTGTAAGTTCAACTTGATAGATTGATTTGTTTTCGTGGAATTGTTTAATTTCACCAATTCGAAAGACGGTATGCATGGAGAAAAGGATTTCTTCTTCCGTTTTGAAATAACTAAATTCTTCGATGGTGGCAAAAGGAGCGGACGAGATAGAAGGATCAACGGACATTTGAAAGAGAATGCCAACCATATCGGTTTGTGTTAAGGCACTTTCCGCGTATAAAAGAGAAACTTCTCGGTTTGTACTCGTGGATAGAAAGCTATCGAAAGACATCAAATTACCCTTCGTTTGACAAAGTTTCTCAAAATCATTGTTCGATAAACTCTGTCCTCGGTAAACTGTAAGAGGCTGTCCATTGTAAGCACTGGTTTGTTGTTGATGTAATTGTTTTATTTGTTGATGAAGATCATGAATGAAGAAGCCGATCTTAATGATGGTGTCTGCTTCTAGCAGCCGTAGAGCACCGTTGAGCATAGAATAGATGGATGATGGAAAAGTATACCACCAGATTGGTGAATGTGCATGATATTCCTTTTCGAATTCATTAATACCGGCTGATGATCCGTAATTACCTTTGCCGTAGTAAGTGACGAAATCCTTGATGGATTGCTGGTCATATTGCATTTCAAGAAGAATATTTTTGAGTATTTGAGTGTACATAAAGTTGGGTTCCAGTTGATTTAAATCTTGATTGGAAGCCTCTTCATTCACTGTGACAAAACTTACAGGAATCAAATCTTGTTCACACTGTTTAACGGCCATTTGCAATGCTTCACTAATAGGTGTAATCGATATATATACACCTTTAACCTTATTCCATTGTTTGACCCATTGCTCACATAGATTATTATTGCTACAGTATATGTAAACACCATCTACTTGAGGAATATTGTGGATAAGAGGTAATATTTGTTGAGCAATTGAATTCTCTACTATAAGGAAGGCTCTCATATCCTTGACTTCAGTAAGAAAATCGATGCCTTTATCTGTTTCAGTGAATACATTAACGTCGTTCACGACGCTTCTTAATTGTGCTAATGCATTTTGGCAATCTTTGTTTGATTGATCAATACCAGCATCGAGCCAGATCAATAAATAATTTTGAGCAATTCGCTTACGGAGATTGATAGTACTGTTAGCTGTGTTTGCAGTTAAACAAGAAGCTTTTGTTGTTGCAGGAATGTCTTCTTTTGATTTTTGTCCACCCATAATCTGCTGAATGATTCGTTAATCATCAATGTGAAACTAAATGTAGATGGTTGCTGTTTAGACAATAAGAGTCGACATCATCTATTTATGTAGTCAATGTCTCAGTTCGTCTCGATTTTTTTGCTGCACAACAAGTTTTTTTTTGTTGCCACTCAAGAATAAACTCCACCTACTTTCCCATTGAAAATATTGTCAGAAGGCATAGAACAAATCAACAAAAATATTCGTTGGCAACGTTTGAAGAATCGAATAAAGAAGCTGTCAACGTATTTTATAGTATCGTTATTTTTTCCAGCTATTTTTCTGCGCAATTACTATTGTGTCAATACATAAGATAGATGATGTCATCGAATAACGGAGGGTGGTCAATAAGCAATTTAATCGGTCCGTGCTTGAAATCGTTTACTAGTAGAATTAAATCAATTGCAGTTGTTTGGGCTCTCCCCAGGCTCTCTGAAATAGTAAAGAATTTTCATATATACATAATGCCTAACTGAGGATGGTAAATAGCTATTTTCATCTATTAATTTAACTTTAATCGGATCTATTTTCAAACTGTTTTCGACTCTTTTATTTCTTCTAAAAAAACTGCACCTGGTCCCCCCTCAGAGATGAATAAAAAAAGGATTTTCAATATTTAGGTCTAGTCAAAAGTTCTAAGAACATGAAATCAGAATATAAAGATTCAGGGATATTTTTAATTTAAAATACTGAGGATAGTTGCCATGATCATTTTTAGCAAGTTCAATTCTTTTTGACAATTTGTTAAAAGATTTTTTTGAAGTCTCTTTGGAAAAAATTTTAGATACCTTGAATACCGAACGAATTAGTCATATTTGATTTAATTAATCACTTAAACTACAATTAATAGAATTAGTTGGCCAAAAATTACATAGTATTAGGCCTTCCGAATATGGTGAATATGACATTATATTGATATCTTCTTCTATCAAATAATGAATAACATCGGATGAGTATGAAGTCAACAATGATCGTCTGTCAATTTTGTATATTTTGAACTTGATAACGTTGTTTATTCTCATATTTGTCTAGTAAAAGGCTTTCGACAGCTTTCAGTATAGTACTTGTGACTTACAGTCTTGCCTTTATCTACACGATGTATGAAAACAGGACCATTTGATTTAAAGAATATACCAAACAAAGTTTTGGTTAAAATTTGTCTTCATGAACAATAGTCTTTGACAATTGATCTTCAAAAAGTCAGCTAACTTCATATGACCTATGATTATCTTATATTAAATAAATCTATGTCTCATCACTAATAATGGTAGAGCGCAAGTGGCATGATTGAACAAAATTTTGCTAAATTCTTAAAGGAAATCAAATATGATTAATTCATGCGGCATCCAAGGTACCAAAAAGTTTTTTCAAAAAAGACTTCAAAATACAACTTTTAGAAAATTGTTCGCAAGGATTGAACTTAATTTAAATGATCATAACAACTATCCTCAATTTTCCATAATTAAATTAAAATTATCTCCAAATCTTTATATTTTGATTTATTGGTCTTAGAACTTTTGGTTAGACCTAAATATTGAAACTCATTTTTTTTATCCATCCCTGAGAGAGATTAGGGGTAATTTTTTCGAAGAAAAAAAAAAGTCGAAAACAGTTTGAAAATAGTACACATCTAACCCGCTTTGGATGTTGATTCAGAGAATATTGTATTTGTTTTTATTCAAATCCTACTTTTTGTAAACAAAAACTATCAAATATGTGCCAAAAGTGATCAAAAAAAGTTTCATCGAATCGTGTGAAAACTAACTTGAATATTTTCATATCATTTTGTAGCACTTTCAAGTGCTATTAAACCGTATGAAAAACGATTTGATTAACATTAAGTTAATGAGAGTGCAAACAACTGCAATTGATTTAATTCTATTAGTAAACGATTTCAAGCATCCTATATGTCAGTTTTATATAAAAATAAATGAATTTCTCGATGGATGCCAATTTCATCGCTTATCGATCCCCCGACTTCCGAAAGAACAACACAATTTTTCGTTTACTTTTCATTGATTCTTTCCAAGAACCTTTTCTCTATCTGCCTTTTGTTCGCTTGATCTTTAGACATCGAGATTTGTTATGGTAATAAGAAAAAGAAAAAGAATGTTATTTCATTTATTTTTTATCGTAGGTGCTGTTGATGTCATTAGTATTGAATAAAAAACAGTGATACATCTTGATCGAAGTAAATTGGAAAGACAAACCGCCAATAATTAAGTAATAGTTCAAATCAAAAATGCTCGTTTCATTGTAATGATAAACATTAGAGTTTATGTTCGCAACTTGCCAAGTAAAAATAGTCTTCTCTGAGCATATTTTTCATAAAACAGCGCATCTAGCACTTCAGTTATATGACCTATATAAACCCAATTTTCAACCTACGCATGAGAATATTACTCTGGATGTATACCAACGTTATACTGATCTTTGGAGCTGTTTTATAGTGGAGAATAGGATATGTGAAAATGTGATGCCATCACAACTCATTTTTCGTACTGAGAAGTTTCATATTAGTAGTTTTCAAGTTTTCTTTTTTCCTTCAATAGCTTGCCAACTAAGGTACAATTTTGTCAGAGATCATCATTTTATAGGGCATATAGGTAAGCTGAATTCCTTATTTTCTGGTAGTATCTTGAAGATAGCGTTCGATTTTGTGTGATTTCGTAACGGTATATATTTTTAATCATAAAGCCAGAACAAAAAGGGCAAACTTAATGAAACTGGTTGTGGACTGTAAAAATCTTAGGACTACACTTTCTGTAAAACTTTCAGCCTTATTGATTTCTGCTTGACTGAAATAACAAGATGAATACATGTAAAAAACATGATTCCATCACGTGTGGACAAGCCGTTCGATAAATTTCGATTTAAAATGGGCATGTATTTACTTGATCACTAAATAAATTTGAACGATCAGTAATTAATTTAAAAACAGTTTTTAAAATATCTAAAATCATGACTGGGGGTCTCAGTCCTTTTGTATCGTTCGGTAATCGCAAAAATTCACTCGGAACCACATTGTGATCGCAGTTTTCGGTTACTGAAAATAAGAAAAACCTAGTTCCGAGTCGATTCTCAAAATACATTAAGGTACCAGAACTGTTAATTCATAGATACCTATGAGGTTTTCACTGTTGAGTTGTTGAGATGAAAGATGCTGCGTATTTCAGTATTGAACTACGTATACAATAAAATCTTTTATCTGAAAAATGGAACAATGTAAATCTTTTTTTATAGATTTCAGTTTTTTTTGCATTGATCTGATGATTTAACGATTTTAGTTTCCTTAACGATTCTAAAGTAATTTTCGTACTTCACGTCTCAGCTTAGCTTTCGGATCCCATTCTCTGAAACCACCGAACTCTATCTTCCTGACAGCATCGCTAATATCCAGTATTTGAGCTCACAACTACGATTAAACTCCACTCTCTACATTCGATTCCACACCCAATAACTATCAGTTATTTCAGCAAACATGATAGTTATCGAGTACTAAATTTTATACTGATAACTTGATATTTTGCTGCTAATTTTGTACATAATACTGATCAAGAAATTATATATACGGATTATTTACAAAAAATACTGGCGATTTAATTTGTAACCTATATCTACTACTAGCGACTGTTTATTAGACAACTAGCGGAAATATCTGGCATTGCCCAAGAAAATTCAACATATTCTTTATAATAAATTGGAAACCGGTAGCTGCGTGTGTTTTTTTTACATTAGTGATCTTAAGCGTCATAAAAAATATTCAGAATTCTTTCCATTTTTAAAATTTTTGAAAGATTTTCACATTTCTAAATTTTAAATTTTTGCTCTTTTTTATATTTTGTAAAACTTGATTATTATTTTTCTGTGAAGTTCATAACAAGAAAAGTAAAGTCTTCTTTGTCCCATAGATCACAACAGTGATTTTCGATATGCAGCTCTCAGAGGCACAAGTGGTATATTAAAACGAGGAGTTTTCTCAATAGCAAAGGAATAAGCAGACATTTTTCGAACGACCCCATTATGCTTCAAATTTAAATACTGTCGAGATAACGTTAAAATATTTTTTTGTTTTACGAGTTTTTTAATTTGAAATACATATTTCGTGAGGATCGATAGACGACAAATTTTCTATTGAATAGTCATATTTCGAACCAAAGTTCAACCGTATATCCTTTTGCAATATAGCTTCCAAAATTTTTATCAATGAATTCATCTGATTGATCGGTTTCCTGATTAATCATACCATAACATACTTTCATGCTCCACCATCTGTTGTATCAAATGGCGACAACAGTAGGTTTTTATTTCCTTTCGTTCTCGAGTTATTGAGAAAAGAGTTACTCTCATGGACATCTTGGATGGAATTAGGTATGCTCTAGTCCAGTTAACTGGGCACCCAGTCGGACTGGATCTGTGTATACATAATCTATGATTTATTTAATTATTAAAAGTTGCATTGGATACGCAGATTACAACTATTTAATTCACGCATTCTTAACATAAAGGATGACCCAGAAGTCCTGAGATGGAAAAATGCAGTAAAAAACGCTCTACAAAATAGTCTATGACTGATCCTCTCTAATTCATATAGGAAGAAAGTTATAAGCTTACAAATATCCATCATAAAAAAATAAAAATCAACTCTGAACTCGATCTTTGTATTTTCGCCGTAACTTCTGTTCCTTATATTGCCTAGAGCATATTCTATTCTTAGTAGAAACGCTGTTAAATTCTCTGGAAAATCATACATAGACTTTAACATTAAAACTACAATCAAGACATGTAAACACATTAAATTTTTCTTTTACTATTATCTGGATAAAAAAACGTAGCACAAGTGAGAATTCAATTGAATTTGGTACTTTCAAATGTGTTCTTTCTTGTCGTCTGTAGAAAATTGTTCTAAGAAAAGATGATATGCTGAAAAACCAACTTTCAAAAAAGCGTCGAAAATTGAAAATCCAGTTTTTGCTACTCCAATCTATAAATCTTTTTTTGTTTGGATGAAGTTATAGGACTTTTAACAAAATTACTAACTTATAGATGAGATTTGTGGTTAATTTTTATTTTTTGTGACGTATATTTCTAAGTTATTAATTTTCTTCCTATATGAATTATAGAGGATCGGTCATAGACTATTTTGTATAACGGTTTTTACTGCATTTTTCAAGCATACAGACAATTTTTTAAAGATCTGCTTTAAGAGAAAAAAGTTAATCGTACAAATCGACTCAGAACTTCTGGACCATCCTTTGCTTAAATGTTTTATGAAATTCACATAAAATTAGCTTGAATAGCACTAAATAAGGATGATATGACTCTCATTTTAAGATTATTTACATTTTTTACAGATATTATGCTGTTTTATAAGAGTATTCATACAGTATTTCATTTGCGGTATGTATCATATAGATATCTGTAAAAATTTGCGGATTATCAGTATATTATATTCTGCTATGAAAGATCTTAATTCAGAAGATGGTCAGCATTGATACTACTTTAAATAGTGTTTTATTATCCAGCTCATAGTTATGAACAACTTCAACAGATTCAACTTTGACGGCAGGGTAAATCGGTGTTAACATCAAAGAATCATATAGAATTGTCATTTATCACTCTTATATTTTGGAGATCAATGATGATGTATAGCTGTTATCACATCAATAAAAATAATAAATATTGATGAAACTATTCCATTAAAAGATATTTTTGAAATAGAAGATTAAGGAAAGAAACGATATGTGACATAATTATTTTGGTAAGAATTCATTAATTGTAAGAAAACAAAAAAGTCAATCATTTTTATGAATCATAAATTGATTAAGATTTTCTCATCTGTTATTGATCTTTCTGATGTCGACAGAAAAGTATGTACACTGAAAACATGTTAATAACGATAGGTCACTATCAACAATAAATCTTATCGTTGAAACATTGATACATGGTGATCAACAATCGAATGAATTGAACTTCATTCATTTTATTTAAAACATTCCATTTTGTTTTCATAAAAGATAACTTATTTCAGATCAAACACTTTTCCAATTAATATTCTTTTCGCTTTAGGTTTAGTTTTAGATGAATCTGTTGATCTTCAATTAATTTAAAGTTGAAAAATTTCGTGCATATATGATCTCTTCTAGTATTATTAATTTGTAGTCCGACTTCTCATTTTATATTTCAAATTTTTAAATGAAAAGCGTAGTTTTTACATATCGTAAAATGAATGTTTATCTAAAAATTTAATTACAATCCATTTTAATGATGTCTTAACAAGATGAACCTCGCATAGAATATGTTATATCTTTTGTTGAATAAATCTACGATTGTTGTCATGTCAACAATAGAACAAATAAATCGAAACTAGTTGAAAACTCACTAGTTCTTGTATCATCCTGAACATATGATTTAGAAGCATTATCCTAAAGATGGTTTATAACAACTGTTTGTACATATATTAACTATGAAGAAATATATGATGTTGCTTAAAGCATACGAAATATTTTTTGAACACAATTACATTATTGTACTTCTTTATTCACTTAAAATTAAATTCAAAATGCATGAATTCTATAGAGGAACTTTTAGTAAAATATAAAACAATGATGTAATCTTAAGATATTTTAAAAATTCCTAGTCCCAATAAAATATTATGATTCATTCAATCTTAAAAACATAAATCTGAAGGTATAGCAAACTATATTAACATCCTCGTCTAACAGGTTTCATTACAATAGATTGATTCTAAATATTTTATTTTCAAGGAAAGCTCTTTTCCCATTAACGTGCATCTCTGGATTTTGAGCGCTCTCTAAAAAAAAACAAGTTTTTCTACAATCTTGATAGTATAAAAAGACAAATCATATTTTCAAATTTCTTTTCCACGATAGAGTGATGTTTTCCATATGTCAATAGATAAGTAGTGCTCGATCATTTCGCCTCTAAAAAATTCACTCTTTGTTTAAACAAAGTTCTTTATTTCTTGATTATAATCATATTTAAAAGAAGATGAAATATAAAAAAGGAAAAATCCCGAAAATAATTCTTATAACTCAAACGAGTCAGGAAATTGAATATTAGATGGTTGTAGATCATCGAAAATTTCTTGAAATGATGGTCGATTTCGAGGATCACGATGCCAACATTTTTCAATGAAATTCTTTAAAAAATTTGGAGTTCTTTGATTTATTCTTGGTCGATTACCTAATCTAGCATAATTCACAGCAGCAAATGGTCCTCGTCCTAAAAAGTTTCGAAATTGATCCGAATATGGTTCTTCTTCTTGAATAATTTCATTTAACATTATACCAAATGAATATACATCACTTGAATGTTCTGGTGGTTTTGAAGTATTTAACAATTCAGGAGCCATATAACCTGCTGTACCACATACTGCTGTATCATCATCGGATATAACTGAAGATGCAATTGAACTTGATGTTTTACCACGAAGTGTTGCAAATCCAAAATCAGTTACTTTAGCTGTATAATTTTCTGAAATTAAAATATTTTGAGGTTTTAAATCTCCATGAACAATATTGAAATGATGTAATTGAATCATTCCAAGAATAATACCAAGAATAATTTTCTTTTTTATTCTTCCATCTGTTATTTTTGCTTCAATTTCTGAATCTTCACAATAATGAAGTAAATAACTTAAAGAACCTAATTCAACATATTCTATAACAAGACATGGTGGATCTAATACATAACCATATAAATTAACTAAATTTGGATGTTTACCTAATGTTGACATAATTTTTATTTCTTTTACAAATGAATTTTTTTCTTGCCTAGTTAATTTATTTAAATGTAATTGTTTTACTGCTACAATTTTATCATTCCATATAACCTTATACACAACACCAAATGAACCTTGACCTAATTTATCTTCTGGATTAATATTCAAATCTTTATAATCAATAATTGGAACTGATTCGGAAATTTCACTACGTATATCATATTCATCATTTCATCTAGTAGAACTTCTCGTTGAACCATAAGGTAATTGATGTTGTCTATCTTGTCTTTCAGATAATATTTCATATTCAGAATCATCGATATCATTTGGTCTAGTAGAATTTCTCATTGAACCATAAGGTAATTGGCGTTGTCTATCTTGTCTTTCAGATAATATTTCATATTCAGAATCATCGATATCATCCAGTCTAGGAGTATTTCTCATAGGTCGACAAGATAATTGACGTTGAATTTCTTCTGTTTCAGGTAACATTTCATATTGAGGCATCTCCACATCTTCCTCTCTAGCTTCTTCAACAAGTTTTCGAAATAACATATCTTCTAATTTTTGACAATAATAAGCTAATCGTTGATCTGGAACATAATTTGTTGATGCTGTATCCTTCCATTTTAAATATTCCTGTGTTATTGGTTTTGAAAGATCAAGAGAACCATCTTTAGTTTTGGGTATCCATGAAGGAATATCATTCATTCCATTTTGAGCTTGTTCTTTAATCCATTCTTTAGCAGCTGTTGTTCTCATATCTGGTACACCAGCTTTTGTTAATGGAATATGTTTTGGTATTCCATGATCAGAAAATGTCGATCCAGATTTATAACTAGCCATATGATTTCTAGAAGACGCATATCTCATATCTAAAGTCCCATCTTTTTTATAGTGGAGGTCAGATGAATTGGACGGTTGATTTGCATGACTTGATTGCATAGAGGACGCAGCAGCTTTTGACGATCCATATCGCATGTCGAAAATACCATCTTTCTTGTAGTGCAGGTCAGACGAACTAGGTGGTCGATTTACATGACTTGATTGCATAGAGGACGCAGCAGCTCTCGATGATCCATATCTCATATCTAAAGTGCCATCTTTCTTATAATGAAGGTCAGATGAACTAGGTGGTCGATTTACATGACTTGATTGCATAGAGGACACAGCGGCTCTTGACGATCCATATCGCATGTCCAAACTGCCATCTTTTTTATAGTGAAGGTCAGATGAACTAGGTGGCCGATTTACATGACTTGATTGCATAGTGGATACAGCGGCTCTTGACGATCCATATCGCATGTCAAAACTACCATCTTTCTTATAGTGAAGTCCAGATGAACTAGGTGGTCGATTTACATGACTTGATTGCATAGAAGATATACCAGCTCTTGACGATCCATATCGCATGTCTAAGCTACCATCTTTCTTATAGTGAAGACCAGATGAACTAGGTGGTCGACTTACATGACTTGATTGCATAGAAGATATACCAGCTCTTGATGATCCATATCGCATGTCTAAACTACCATCCTTTTTATAGTGAAGTCCAGAAGAAGCACTTGATCCAAAAGACATTGGTGAAAAACTTGAACCGCCAGAAAATCCAAAAGAACTACCACCAAATCCAGATGACATTGCTGCTCTTGATGAGCTATATCGCATATCCAAGCTTCCATCTTTCTTATAATGGAGACTCATAGCAATTCTCTGTTCAGGAAGTTTGTCTTTCAATAATAGTTATCAATCGGTAGAACAATGGATAATAAAACGTATAGTTTATCACAATCTACAAATATTTAATAGATCAAAGCTCTATTCATACGAAATATAATGTGAGAAAGTAATTTAGTAGATAAAAAACCTGTTATCTAAGAAATACACGAAATTTTCCATATGACGTAGTGAACATTGCATGAAATTTAGGTATGATTTTGAGGTGATTTTCAGTGTTGCAAATACCAGAACACTTTCAGATTCAGCTAAGGAAAATTCAATCTAATTCCATTTCCTAGATATAAATTTTTTCAGTATACTTAGAATTGAAGAAAAATCTTAATCAGAACACCGTCAAACTTAAAACTAAAAGTGCTACGCATAAAGCCATGTTCTCAGCACGGGCAATAAATTATCCTGACCCGATGCCGGAACTGCGGTGCGACGCTGAGATTATCGAATGGGTCAATGTTTTTAAATACCTAGGTTATTGGCTTACCACCAAGCTGGGTTGGGGAAATATTATTCGAAAGACACGTGTTCGGGTTTGTCTGCAAATTGCAAAGATCAATCCGATTAAATTTGCTGGTGCTTCTTCTAGGGTGTTGCGACGAGTTTTGTTCTCTACATTTGTTCTTCCCTTCTTCATTTAGGTAGCGGCACTATACCCTCTATTTATCGAATTACAACGTTCAGATCTGAATCATTTCTATTATACCTCACTTAAACGGGTCTATCGATGTCTTGGCTGGGAAGACTTGCTTTTTTCATCGATTTATGGCGAGCGTTCGCTCAATGATATTTACTATCGATATTGGGCAAGGTACTGCACAGCTTCGTCAAAATCGCGTGATGGATACCTGCTCGGGGAACAACTTTTTCTCAACACTCATAGAGCTCGATGGGAGGAAGGAAGATTAAGGATTCGTTGGCTGCGTAGATCTAAACGTTTTGTTCCGCATAGAGACATTTTAAGCTTAGGAACAGGGTGGATGTCATCACATGGCACAGAAGACTCAGTGGTGCTACCAGATGAAAATGATCTAGAAATTTTTAAACTGTTTCCAGAGACTTTCCAGTAATGCGAGAGTGTAATCCTTTATTAATTCTCTCTCTCTTTTCTTATTTGTTGTCGTCATATTTTCCTTTTTTCCTTTGTGCGTCTACTTTCTTTTTGAATCGCGCAGATTTTGTAGCTTCAGTGTCTCTTTAGGACCGTAATGGTCAGAGGGCTTTAAAGGCAATACATATATATAAAAGTGCTACGCATGTTGGTTACGGTTTAAAAATAATTCTCAATTCATTGCATAGTAGTCTTAGTCTAATTTAGTAAATGAATTGAACAACTGCCTGGAACGAATGAAATCAGATTTGAACAAGCAAGCTAGCGATCAAAAAATTTCATATATGTAATATTCTGTTATACAAGTTGGACTTATTTTTTGGTTCAAAAAGTAGTATTGTTAAAGACTAAATATCTAAGTTTAAATCAGTAATATGGTATTATTTATTTTTCCTATGCAAACAATATATTGTGGCAAATAATTTTATACAAATACTGTGAAAGCTGAATAAACTATAGACGATTTTTAAAAAGAACATGAGTGGATGGAATGCTTATAACTCTCTAACAAAAACAACTAGAGTGTTGTGCACTGTAGAATCCGAAATGATTTTTCCAAAAATTTAAATTTAACAGAAATCCCAAAAATTTAGGACGGTTATAAACCAGGTCGGCATTTATAAATTCCAACTGTTTATAAATGTCGAGCCTATTTATAACTTCCGAGCATTTTATTCTAACGCTGGTTTGTAAGGTCAATCGAGTATGCATTCAACTAAATCTAGCAGTGTGTGAAGTCGAGATTATATTCAAAACATTGGAAGTTTTAACTTAAGCAAACCACCAATACTGACATAATTAAACCGTTTTGTATACATTGTCAGTCATGTAGAACAGAAGTCTTTGTGTTTTATATTTCGATCATATCGGATATTTCTCTGTCTTATCCTTTCTATATGATTTTCCTTACTGTCCTTCATTCATTAATTGATCCGAAACAATATCCGTTTTCGAAGATTTCATCGCTTATCAAAAATTACCAAAATGTAGAGCTTTGACTAATTTGGTCAACATTTATAAGTCGCTTGAACGTTTATAAACTGTGAATGAATTTATAAATAGATTATATTTATAAATTAACCAGATATTTATAAATCACCGATGGGTTTATAAATTTTTCAGGAGCTTAGAAACCGTTTTCGCATTTATAAATCGAGAATGGATTTATAAATAGGCCAGATTTATAGATACATCAAACATTTATAAATATTTTAAATTTTCGATAGAAAAATTTACGATTTATAAATCGATTTATTTATATTGATTTATAAATCAATCTACTTCGGACTCTTCAGTGATGTTGTGATTTTCAATATTTGAGAGATAGACAATTTTTTCACGTAAAAATCCTTTTTTTTGAAAGAACTAGCTTCTTTCTAGGCTTTACTTCGCTAGTTTGTCTATAAATACTTCCTAAATCTTTTATTTTACATATATTTGCGTCTTCATGTTTCTCGTTCTCTCTCATTAAAAAATTATAAGCATTCTTTGCATTCCCTATTCTTTTAAAAAATTTGAATAGTTAATTTTAACTGTTATTTTAAAAAACTGACAAAACCTTATATTCTGTGCTAACGACTTATGTATATAGTTAAAATCTCTTAATATTACGATGACATATATTTTAGAACTACAATATATATATATGCACAAGAAAATGAAAACTAATTATTCAATATATCGATGAAGTTGTTGTAACTGCATACTTAACCAAAATGAACACATTGTAGAATTCCATTGCTTTCAACAAGATATAATTCTTTCACCTACCTTTTGCCTATTTCACTATCTACGATAAAAATTTACGTTGTAACTGAATTGTAAATGCGTAGTGCAATTTTATTTCATTTGCACTCTCTGCTAGTGGGTTTTTTACAATGTTTATCATTGCCTTTTCTCTCAGATTGCTCAAGTTGTCTGCAATTACATGAAGGAAAGAAAGACAGAAGAAAAATAAAAAAAACAGGATGCCTTTTCAATGATGGAAAGAATTACTTATATACGTCATTGATGGTGGTGTAGATATAATGAAGCACTATTGATTTGTCTTTTCGAAGAATTTGAAAAGATTCTGAAAAAAAAACATTTTCTGTTCTAGAAGAATACAAGTTTGTTAACGATAAAAATTGTGTTCAAAAGTATGGAAATTATTATTTGTTCATTTTTGTAAATAAAAGCGTTTGACATGACTAGTTTTTTTCATTAAATGTGTTTTTCTAAATTGAAATAATTCCATTCCCATAGTATCAAAACTCAAGTTCGAACAAATAAATAAACACCATTAGTATTTTGTAAATGGATCAAAACATGCCTGTTAAAGAGATTTGTTTTCATATTATCAGATTTCACAGTAAATAAAGATCTCAATTCACTTCATATATTATAGAAGACTGATAATTTTTACAGGCTAATCAGACGAGTAAAGGATTAAAATTGATCAAATTCGAAGCAGAATAAAAAGATTTATATTTTATACAATAGAAAGTTCTCCACCTTTTCCACTAAGAAATAATTTTTTTTGAAATTTTCTATTTTTTTCAAAAATGATAAAACAAAAGCATCTTATTATAATTGTACCACCTGTTATATTTAATATCATAAAATATATTCAATCACTTTTGTGTCATGAAGGATTAGATAATATCCCTAATATCTTTATCATCAAAAAGAAAAGATAGTTAATTATAGAGATATTCATCTAGAAACCTGCATTTCATTCCTAAAATCTTTTTTTCTATTATCCTAATGGTAAAGTAAACAAAGAATTTCAGCAGAATATCTGATAGAAAAACACAATCATCTTCTTCAATTAAGTCTAGAATTTTTTCACGTAACAAAAACTTCACAGTACACTCTGAAATCAGATTTGGTACAGGATAGTACACTAGCCGTAAATTGCATTATATCCTTGTAGGCATAAGTTATCGTTAATTTACTGAAGGAAATTTTTTGAAGTAAAAAAAGTGTGACTCCACAGGGCACTACATTCATTTGCATCAATTTTAGTATTGTTATTATAAATGAATTATTGTTAAAAGAAAATATTTCAGTTACTTACTTTGAACATGACTAATATGATGTCGAAATATTGGTTAATTACACAGAAGAATAGATATTAATAAAAAAATCTCGATTTTTTTAAACATATGTGTGCATATGGTGCCAAAGATAAGTAAATAGAATGAATACTATAGAAAGAACAAATGACATAGTGTATATGTGAAACAATGTGTTTTTATTCTCTTCATTCTATTGTATAATCAAACCTCATTTGAAATATTCCAATGTAAGTCATATCATACAATAATTTATTTTTGCATTTTTGCAATATTATTTTTTGATGTAAGATATTTCAGTTTAATCTGATAGTTTTCCTTTTTTGTATATAATATTCAATATTATCAACATAACATGAGTAATTACTATTTTCGTTTTATTTCAAATAAATTTGTAATATTTCTGTTCCTTTTCATATTTTGTTTTATCTCCTCATTACATCGTTATTATATCATATGAGTATTAATCAATGTAATATTTACTCAACTGATTATGTTTGATTTGACAGAATAATATTTGAAAGCGTTAAGTCATGGAATAACTGATAAGTTCACTAGAATATAACTTTACAGAAATATGCATTATATAAACTAGTGTGATTGATCGAATATATTAAATTTTGCTTGCAAAAATGTGAAGAAATCAAATGAACATTTTGAATTGATCATTGTTTACGAATGAAAAAGATATTTCAGAAAAAGGAAAATTTTTTGAGTAATAGCCATTTTCTTTTTGAATATAAATTAGCTATAAAATATTTATTTAAGATTAGAAATGAGTAAATTATAAGCAACAAATTGTCTTTTATTTTGATGTTTATATGTACTTTCTAACCATAATTGAATTCTTAAATCATTCGTTTGAATTAATTTATGACATAATTCTCGATGGACTTAAATTGATTGGATTAATAAAATTTTTTTTCAATGAATACTTTGTATATGAACAATAGTAACAGTCGATGATATAATGTTTGAACATTATTCAAAATAGCACTAATTTCGATTTGAACAAAGTTTTTTATGAAATAATTGTCTTCCATTTTCTGGTGTTCTTTCAAAAACATCGATTAATTCTTCTCTAGTATTATCAATTGGATTCCATATAGATTTAAAACAATGAACAATTCGAATAGCCATTTGAGCTGGAGGCATATTCACATTAGTTGATAAAATAATTTAATACATTAATTTAGTATCATTAATTGGTAGAAATCGATAAAATTGTTTAGTTTGACAATGGCTAATACCACAACAATGAACATCACCACTGAAGTAAGTTATTCGAACTTTTTCTTTTCAGCAATATGCTAAAAACGAATAAGAGCATGATTTCGTTCCTCGATATGAGCTTTGAGTCCATTCATTAAGAAGATCATCATAATGTTCAGGTAAATTAAAGATTAAATTAGTATTTTTGATAAATGAAATTTATCGATATTTATTTGTGAAGATTTTTAAAACGTTCGAAAATTGTTTCAGCAATATGAATACAAATAAATGAAAATGGAACAGGAAATAAAACAATTAAATGTTCAATATCTTCAGAATTATTTTCCAGTTTATCAAAAATCATATTCCAAGTCATTTTATAATGAATAGTTTCTGTATTACTTTCAGTTCGTCCATCAAGACCAATAATCGATAAATTTTGACCATAACGAGCGAAAAAATGATGCTCTCGAGATTTTTCTATTTTTGTATGATGTTGAAAACGAAGTCGCATTTTTTGTGTAGCTAAAAATAATCCTCTCATCATTGGACTATTATGAAGTAAAAAAGGATAAGAACCAGCTCCATCAAAAATATCATGATCATCCCACATCATTAAACTCGGAATGCATTTTAAAGCTTGTTTTACTTCAGAACGATGATTCCAATTTTGTACATAAATATTGAAATGATATTGTTCAAATTGTTCTTTTAAATCATCAGAAAAATTACAAATCCATTTTTCATTCCATTTCGCATTAATCCAAGTATGAAAATATGGAATATCTTGAAAAATAAAATCAGTATAATTCTATCACCATTCCATAATATATGTATATAAGGGAGTTTCTTTATGAATAGAAAGTAGATGATTCCATACATTTGAATAAGTTAAATTTGATATGACTTCTTTTGAAACATAAGCATCAAATTCATTACATGAAAAGAAACCTCCACGCCATTTTTCATTATAATAAGCAATAAAAAGTGAACCTTGCGTTTTCATATTATCCCAATCAATTTTCCAAATGATTTTATCGTGACCTTCACCAGAATGTATTTTAATGAAAAGATTTATAGGATAAGCACGTGAATTAAAAATATTTTCATATAAAATTTCCCAATTGTAATCAATTTTTGTATCAGAAATGAATTCAATATTCGGTTGATTCCATGAAATATCTAATCATTCACCAATAGCTTTAGTAGATGAAAATATCATCGTGGGTAATTATCCAAATTATCATATTTGTCTTCGATATTGTTCTCAATTTGACAGTGGCTAGCCAGGATTTTTTAAGTAGGTAGCAACTCACCAGCTAAATTATTTATAATGGGTAGCAATAGTGGGCAATTATAAAATCTAGTGGGCAATAATTAAAAAAATTATACGCACTACAGAAACCAATGTATACGCTGAAAAACAAATGGCGCCAATCGAAACTTAAAAGGTTTCGTGGATCTTTAATATATACTGACAGATATCGAATGATGCATGACAAAGTTTCGTATAATAATAGGTTCCGTACAATAATATTTTCAGGCTCTTGAGGTCAAAAAAATGTTGTAAAAAACCTTTCGAGAGTATCGTAGTCATGAGCGTTTCGTATCGAACTGTTTTTTTTCGTGTTTCAGTTATGATGCTGACTGATGTCCTCTAATTAGACAGCCATCGAATTAGAATTTTTCTGTTTGCTTATTTATTTATCCATCACTTTATAATCTACTTCATATTTCGGTCCTGTTTTTCAGATTCAAGAGGTTCCAAACAGTAAATTGAGGGTGAAAAATCTATAATACGATTCGTAAATGGTGGAGTTAAAGGCATAGATATAGGGAAATAGATTAAGAGATTAAGAGGGTAGAAAAAGGGATTAAGGCGACAGAATAAGAGATTGAGGAAATATATTCAGGAGATAGAATAAGAAATCAGCAATTATACGTAGAAATAAGGTGTTGCAGAAAAGTATTGGGAGGATATGGATGATCTATGGTGTTTTCTGTAGAATCTGGCACTCAGATTCGAGTACCAAAACCCTTTTCTAAAGCAAATAAAAATGTTTTTATGAAACTTGTTTTGTATGGAATCTAGAAAGAGTTTCTAGTTTGTTTCAATTCTCGGAGCCCTTTTTAGGTTTCGTACGATTACTTTTTTTGGTGTATTTGAACAGAAATTAGTTGTAGTCATCCTACGTTAACAGTTGAATTCGCTGCTTTTTCCCGTGTTTCGTAAATCTATTTTTCAATTTCATGTATTTGAATATTTTATTTGAAGAAGTCAAAGATAAATAGCAATAGAACGGTAAGGATGAGTATTATTTTATCTTTTTTCGCCGAAAGATGATCAATGTCTCTTCCTTCTCTTTCGTTAAGCAATAAAAAGCTCAGTTAATCTTCTTTTATTGATCACACGATGGCATGTATTAGTTTGTTCTCTTACATTGGACAATGGCAAGCAGCAAGTATTGTTCCATCTATATTTTCAACAAATTCTCAATCATGAAAGTTATTTTTCTTGGTTGTACTATTCACATAATATACACGTCCTGTGAACTACATATATTGTCATTTCATTATTAATGTAGTACTTTTAATGTCTGAAATATGTTGTTATAAACGTTTTTCAAAACACTGTCATTTACACAATCAATTTTATTAAAATTTTCTATATAATTTGCTCACGTTTTCAATTCTACATTACACGAATCATGTTGCATCACATATTGCGAAAAACTTTAATTGAGATTGATTCAGTCGTTTCTATACCGTACGAATTATGTTGGTAGAATTAGAAAGATTTTTGAACATTTATTCGCCTTTATTTTTAGCAAATTTGAGTGTATAAGTGATAGAAAGCATTTTGTCAGTAAATATCAATCAATTATTATTATTATGGTCATCGTTCTTTAACTGGAACACATTCAAGATCGATTTTTGTAAATCACTTGATTAGATCTCGCCAAGAGCAAATGTGTTGAAAGAAAACAGTCCTTAAATCTTTAACTGTACACAAATTTTCGTATTTCTTTACAATGGACAATTGCCCGTACTAGAAAAGAAATAGGTAGCAATAAAATTTTGTGTGGGTAGCAATTGCCCAATTGCCACCCTGCTGGATACGCCACTGTTCTCAATATTGTTCCACTTTCTATTTGCCGTATAATTTAGACTGAGTGAACATTCCAAATTTAATATGACATGTTTATTTTATTCATGGAGGAAAAAAATGTCTGAGAATATGTAGCGAAACTCATTGTTAATATATGCATTCTTTATTTGCTAGTATCTTCTTAATATTTGTCATTTTTCGATTGCTTGTATAATGAAAAGAACGACAAAAAGACGATTGTCAAAGCAGTACGGGATGATTGAAGTAGTACAATTCATGTGCATAATGTTACCTTTCGTTCTTTCACTTATGTATGTTGTAGTTAATAGCAAAGAATGAACAAAAATAACTGTTTGTTAATAAATATTTTAAATTCATCGTCAGATATAAGTCGGAGAGATGTCTTGTTACCTCAGATAAAGTATTGCATATAATAAATAATTCAGTACTAAATAGGTCTCAGTTTTTATTGAACTTCATATCTGTTATCAATTTGAAATGTGACATTCCAAGTTTTTAGATTGATAATTTTTGTGATTCTTAAAATTTATTTAGTATTTGTGATCATCTGTTTTGGTTCTCCGACAAACTCATAATACTAATGTATGTAAAGTATTGATAAGCGTAATTTTTGGTTAGTATCATTGTACTACATCACTACGGTACATTCGAAAGTGATATCATGTCGTTTTCCATATTCCAACAGTGGATACTTGCCCGATAGATTAAATTATAGAAATGAATGTTGAACTAAGTCTAGCAAGATAAGAGGATATAAAATCATAAGGTTGCAGGATACCCTTTGTCGACATTTTTGTATCGATTAAGAGTCTTTCAATCAAATGGTCATGTTGTTGATCCAAGCATCAAGATACCATGAGACAGATGTTCTTTACACCAATGATCATTAAGTAATGCTTGTAAAAGTTGATTCAGGCGACGATGATGAATAGTATCATCTTCAACTACAAAAACTTGTTTTAAATTAGCACTAGATACCATCTGTATCAAACAAATCATTGTTACACATAGATTATATTCACCCGTAGTCATATGCGTCGTATTTAGAAATGAACATTTGATAAAGCATATAAATAACCTAAATGTATGTCGTATTTTTTGAGATTATGAATCGCTCGCTGTAAACGCTGGCTACAGCTAGGTAAAGTAATACAAATAACTAGAATAGTTAGTTACTCTTATTTAAAATTAACTTATCTTTTTCTAAAACACTCTCTCAAGAATATGAATAAGCAACTATGACCGGTTTCAACCTTTCTTAAGAACTTTATCAGATGACTACTTATTCATAATGTAGTCATACATTTAGTAATGAATTTGAATAGTACCATCTGATTTTAACTCTCAAGCGACGTCGAAATTGGTCATGGCTTTCTTGTTTATTTTGAGATATGAGAACGAATTAGTTAAGTAAGAAAAAAAAATTATGTAGATAATAAATCATAGTGTAAAAATGAAGAAGTGAGATGTATTTATGAATTATTATTAATCTATATATAAAAATAGCAAGAGTATTTCAGTTCACGTGTGATATCTATATTTGACTCTATTCACAAACTGTAACCTATGTGAAATCAAAAGTGACATAAAAAAAGAGCTATCTTAATATTTTCGGGCATTCTTTAAGTCATGCAACTCTTAGCAACAGACAAAAAGACTGACAATGAGTTCTAGTTTTGCTTGATGTAGAAAAAGTACCAGCTAATTCAGTTTTGTCGAATCAAATTCAATTAATAATATTTTTTTGTCAGTATCAATTTTGAATTGTGCTTGTCGTTCGATCCACCACGAATGATCTTTACATATACCTTGATATTTTGTAAGAAATTCTAGTTCATTATATTCATCGAAATAAATAAGGCATGGTCTAATTGTCAGACAAAGTTTTATAAGTTTTGAACAATGTTTAAATAACAATGATTCCCATGGATCTTCGAGTAAGTGTATCACACATGTAAGTATCAATTTTTTTAAATTTGGCATTTGTTTAAAGAGAAACGGAATGTGTTGATAACCACCCCACCAATCAAGTCTTATGTTCAAGTTTGTACAATTTAGATTTACCAAAGGCATTTCGGTTACATCGACATTAGGTCCATATATAAAATAAGTATGAATTTTTGTGATAGATGGTAAACAATAAAATAGTGGATGAAACTGAGAGAGTTCCACTGATGGAAGTCGTAGAAACTGGATTTTTGTTTGTTTAAATGATGAAATAGGCAAATATAAAACGTGGCCGAGTTCACATTTGAGAATGAGATGTGTTAAACTAGGAAAACGATTGGGTTCACTAAATATTAGAGGAGAGAGATATGCTAGACAACCAGGTTTCTGCCAAGTAGGTTCAAATTCGATTTCCAAAAATTGAAGGTGCTGTAACATTGATATATCGTTAAAATAAGTAGATGATTGTAGACACGCTGAGATTGGGAAAGATGACAGCGAAAGCGAGTGAAGATTCAAGAATCGATCATTGGAAGCTGAATGGATGACGAAAGATTTGATTAAACCTGTATCAGATGTATTTATTTTCGCTGATTTGATTCTCGCAGATGTTCCAAGTGTTGGTTCAATTAACTTACTCCATCTATCATAGTGGGCTGCAGTTGACAATTGTAAGTGCACAGATGGATTTTGTGCAAGAATACTATTAATTCTTGCATTTAAAGCGTAAAAAGTATGATGTAATTTAAGGACATCGAAGAATTTGAATATATCGTACCATAGTTCCGCTGGAAAGATTTCAATCGTCGTAGGGAGAACATCTGACATTGCTTGAACTCGATGAAGAATGGAAAAAAATTCTTTTGAGAAAGTATTCGTACAAAATTGGTTTAAAATGTAGTTTCTATTGGATGATATACTTTTTTCTAAAGTTTAGAAAGAGAAATAGATGATGCTGTTAGTTTCATTTAAGATTTAAGCACACACTGAATAAAGAAAAACGAAAAACGACGTTTATTTTCTTTTTATTCTCAAAAAGAAAAAGAACAGGATAAAGAAGCGACATTTTAATTTTTTTTTCTTCTATTCTTGTAATGATTCTTTTGTTCACTTTGTTTTATTCCCTACTTTGAGAGTTTGTGGTTGTTGTGCAACACTGAATAAAAAAAATTCTTTACCTAGGTGATGATTGCAAGTAATATTAAGAATAAAGATAAGCAGTCATGACTGGTTTAGTCCTAAGCAAGGTCGAAACCGGTTATGGTTGCTTATTTATGGAGTGTCTATGCAAAACAGTAAGTAAATGATAGAATGAGAAGGTTGAAAGAAAATATAATGTTACTTTCTTTTGTTGCAGTCAGAAAATAGAATACGACGAGGTGTAATTTGTAAACTTAGTAAATCACGTTGCATTCCTGTTTTAGTACTTTTTAACATATTTTATCCATTTGACGTTTACACTCGATCGCGATCAATCGCGTTTTCTGTGGGCTTTTTCTCTTTCTTTAACTTTTTTTATACTTTCAATCTTAAGACCTAAAATCTTTTGGTTTCTTGATTAGTTTTCTAAAAAACATGCAATCAGAACAAATGCTTGAAGGTATTATTCTGACTTTTCCTAAATTGCCTCGAAAAACAAGAGGTGGTGCTACTAGCTTGAAGAAGCATAATCGAAGCCTCGATAACCAGCTACAAGAAACTCACAAAGCACTGGACAAGTTGGTACCAGTTCAGTCGTAGCAAAATCTAGCCAAAAAAATTGCAGCATCAAGCCTTCGTCCTTAGGAGAGCAAAATTAAATAAATTATAGCTGAATGATGTTTTGGAATAGCAGCTCAAGGACATCAAAATTTCTGACATCGAATTTGGACGGTTAGGAAATTTTACACTGTGTGCAACTGATATTCAATCGTTCAATCACCTATTGAACGAACTGACATCAGTATTAGTAAACAATGATCTACCTGATGATCGAGTAGCAGAAGCATTAAAAACCATAGATTTTAATGGCACTAATGTTACTCAACTTATGGGTAAAGATGAAAAGACCCTAACAAGAACAATCAAAATATCATTCAATCATGTTCAAAACTGAAACATATTTACACATACTGATTTACAAGTACAACCATGCAGCCGAGTACTACAAAACAAAACAACAAGTATGTACTAAATGTGGTGACAACACCATTACATGGATCAATGTATTGTTGCTAATGAAGCAGTCAAGTGTTACAATGGCAATGGTAATCATTTAGCCACTACTAAAGCTTGTTCACATTATCCCTTTGAGGATGAAATTTTTTTTGAATAGAGGAAAAAACATTTTTCTACCGTTTTGTTTTATTTTTACTTAAAATGACTACTTAAAAATCTTATGATAATCAAAACTAAGAACAGTTTTTTTGCGATGCTTGTTTAGACTTGTTTTCAGAAGGAAGTCTTGCACGACGCATCCGGTCACTACCAGAGCAGAGAGACTTCGCCACCGAAACCATGCAGTTGAAGTATGTTAACATGTTTTGAACTAACTGACTATGACAAATGAAAGAGTTGGAAAATCGAAACAATTTCGTTGTCTTTATGATAATTCGAAGCCTAAAAAACGTGTTTAGTGTCCATCTATATAAAGACAATGCTGTTCGATGTGATTATTGACTTGTAATCACCTCGTTGTATTTTGTTCTTCTTCTCAGAATTCGGCGGATTATCTGCCCGATCTGGTCTGATGGTTCCACAAATACCCACACACCTTTTATTTTGAAATGAACAGCAGATCTGAGTTACGCATGATCTATGATAATATCCTGAAAGTGTCTGTCGCAGTATGTGATGATTTCTGAACCGTATGTTTCACCCTGTGATAACTTTGAGAGCCTGTCTGTGAGAGCTGGATTGGATCCAAATTTCTATCCGTACACCTTTCAATACTCTCTTTCAGATAATGTTTCACAAAATGAAATTAATTTAATTTTTTTAAGAATTATTTTCCCTAGACTGAAAGGATAGGGTCTAGAAACTAGAATTGTCAGTAACATGGCATAAGTGATCATTTTCTTACTAAAATTAACGAAGTAGCTATGGCATGAACAGCCATTATTTTGGTACAAATGACCACGTAACTATGATAAAGTTGACCATATGACAACCATGGTACAAACAACTATTGGGGAAACTATGATATAAATGAATCCATAATAATCATGGGTAAATTAATAATGAAATAATTAGAATTCAGATAATAGTGTAGAACGGTCTAAAAATGCATTTAATTAGAAACAGTCAGACCAAACGGGTAGTGTAGATTTATAGAAATCATTTAAATTATTCAGTATTGTAGGATTGCTTTGCAACGGTTTGTCAATAAGTATGTGATTTATTAATAGTTTAGAATTAATGAGCGAATTTGAACATAAAATTTTGATTAATAACACTCAAATTTTCTTAGTAATATCATTTACATATTTGTACGTATAAATAGCGCCAATATAATTCGAAAAAATTCGTATTGTAGTCTAATCTTATTGGGCATTGTTTGTATTTATAAAAGCAAAAAAAAAATAAAACAAAAACGATAAAAAAAATAAAATTTGTAAATGCATCATCTGTACTTAAACTAAGAATTCCTCAAATTAACTTTTCTGGTCCCCTAAAGTATACTGGTTAGATTATCAATTTTGTGTATTACCTTTTTAATGTAGTATTTTATGCTATTACATCTGTACATGTATTCTATCAGTCTACGGCTAAGTTTATCGCTTGACGATGAACGTTACTTGTTAGCTCAGAGCATGTTTAAATAAATTATTAATTTACTTTGTTTTAATATCATTAATGACAATTATAGAAATCATTTTCATATAGTATTAATAACTGTGTGTCTAGTTTTTTGATAAATATAAAATGATAAGTGATCTACTAATAATTAAATTTGTTCTAAATATTTTTCTAAAATAAATATTTCAGTTGCACAATGAATAATTTCTTTATTTTCGATCAAATCAAAAATTATGAAAATAAAAGTTTATTCTTATAGCATTGTGAAAATATTTAATCGATATTTAAAAAATCATATTATCATATTCAATAATTTTTGCATTTTTCTCAACAATTGAACCGCATTTAAATGATTTTCTATATGACCATCGATTTAGTAAAATATAACTTTCAAACAATAATGTTTTACTATATGTATAACTAAGACGAAATGTTAATAAAGAAGCATAAGAATGAATTGTTGAATGTCATGCCATTTCATCTTGAAAATCTTTTTCTACATCTTCATTAAAATTATCATAAATAGTGATTGATACTTTTTAGTTTTATAGCATAATTATTTTTTTAACGATTTTCTGGATCAATCGAATCTATTTTTATCTTTTATATTTCAACAGCATTATAACCTATAGATTTTTCTTACTGTTGTTTTTTCTTTCGCTTCTATTTTGTGTAAAAGAAAAGTATAGTACATATAACATAATGTTTCTTGAGGGATGTGAGGATGAGGGTGAGGTAGATAGACCATAGTGAGAGTGTGAGAGAGAGAGGGCGAGGGAGACGGACCACATTGAGGGGAGGGGGAACGACCAGAGTTAGGGTGAAGAGGAGAGATCAGAGTGATGGCAAGAGAAGAGCAATGTAGGGGAAGACCAAAGTGAGAAGAAGAATTGAGGACCTGACTACTTGAGTTCAGTTTTCAAGTTTGACGCTACTGAATTTCTTTTGAACGTTCTCACAATATTAAGTCTACTAAGATTTTACCTTACACTCGCTTGGAACTTTTCGACATTTTCTTTCGACAATAGTCAGTGCATTCGTTCAGAATACAAAATGGACACAATTGTGATACTTCTGATTATTCTGACCGTTCCGATAATTCTGATAATTTTGATAGTTCTGATCATTCCGATAATTCTGATAATTCCTATTATTTTGATGAATCGTATCATCTTGATTATTCCAATAATTTTGATAATTCCTATTATTCTGATGATTCGTATCATCTTGATCATTCTGATAATTCTAATGATAATTCCGGAATTATAGAATAGAGCCACACCTCAGAACGAGATGTCTTTGAGCTCTCTATGACTTTTTTTGGCCTTGTTATATCAACATTAGTGAAGGGTGAAAGCTATTTTTTCTGCTATTTCCTTCCGGAAAAAAGAGCAACCGGCTTTCAGTCTCCACTAAAATGGATATAACTAGGCCAAAAAACGTCAGAGAGAGCTCAGAGATATCTCATTTTATAGATAATTGGTTGTTCTATCACTATAGGCTGTTGAAATAAAAAAAATGCTGCGATCCTTAGTTCAAAAATCAAGGTTTTCTAGAAAACCTACTGCCGAGCATTTTGAACAAAAGAAAGAACGCGGCCTGAAACTTTTAAGTTCCAGATAGTGTCAAAATTAGAGGTACGTTTATCGTGTTAGGCTTTGGATGGAGCACGCCAATTATAGGTTCTAGAAGATTGGGTAATCGTCAAGATTATCTTGTAAGTAAAATACCAGATAAATCGGTATATACAATCGATAAACCACCAACAACTCAGGATTTTTTTCTGGTCCTTTAAAAATAAACACTACTAATTGGAGAGGTGAAAATCTTTATAACAGAAATAAGTTTTTATACTGACCAATAAATTAAAATATGAAAACAAGAGGTGCATTTCATCCTTTCGTATCCTTACACAACAGCAAACAAAGAACAAAATTTTACAAAGGTAGTTTTGGGAACAACACAAGACCTTGATTTTCTTGCTAACAGTGACTCATTCCTTCATCTGAAGCTGTTTGTTTATGCGATTAGAGAGATCCATTCAATCACTCAACAATTCTTTTCCTTTTTATCTCGAAAGCACTGCTCTATTATATCACACGTTATCTCTGCAAACGAAAAACCAACTACTCTTTTTACGTCTCCACCTTCACTCACACACCCCACTCTCACACCCACATCCCTCATCCAGGCCCGCAACCATTCTTTTCTTCGTGTGATGTGCACTTAACTGTTAACGATCTATTTCTCACATACATCTTATTAAATAAATTATATATTAATCATATGAAATATACTTTTTTAGTTTCAATTGGTAACACAAAGCATACTATATAAAATCTTCCAATGTGTACTTTCTTGCATCATGATAGTAATAAGCGGATATAGCCATAGAGTGCGTTACGTGATAGAGAGACTACCGTTAAACTTGCAATCAATGCAACCGACGAACGTTCCGAAAGCTTGGCGCAGATGGATGCCAGTGGTAGACAACGGGTCCCCGTCCATAAGGCCAATAATTGTCCGGTATAGACGGTTCACGATCCCAAAAACGTTCTGCTGTTGCAGTTATTTCACCAGCTGTTGGTGTTTCTTTCAATAGAGGCATCCTCCTTGTAACATGTTGGGATCCTGTCATTACAAAACCTTTGTGAGACAATGGTTCTTTCAAATTTTTAGTCGTAATAACTCGGTCATTCCTAACACTTTCCTGAGTTTGAATTGGTAGAGATAATGTTTGCTCTATTCGAGTAGTTTTTTGAGATGCATTGAATGAGACATAGTGATTAGTAGTTTGAATGGGTTTTTCAACTACTACTTGTCTGTTCTGGAATTGTTCATCACAACGAACAGACTCTTCCACTTCCTCGCTTTGTAGCTGTTTAAAAATAATAAATGTATCAGTGAAAACTGGTTCAAGTCTTCGATCGTTGAAGAACCACTCAAGAGATTCCTGTTGAGAACTATCCAGAATTACATAAATTACTTTAGTTTCATTCAAATTGAGCAGGTAAGCTATTGTTTTACGATCTGTTGCATATTCATGAGATATGAAAAGTATGACTGATTGTTGTGGTACGAGTAAGGATGTGATGTAATCTATGCAATCGATTGTAGTATCGATAAAAGTAATTTTGTTTTGAAGATTACAGGCAAATGTTGGTATTGTATCCTTCGAATAAGCACCAAGCCAGACAATATAAGAATTACACAAGATTCCTGTCGGAACGACGTTTTTACGTGCAAGTTTAGCAGCTTGAGATGCTCGTGGTTTAGGAATCGGAGCTAATCCCTCTCGTATTTTCTTTGGCTGTACCGTTGTCATTATTTCACCTTAGAGCGTGTTAAAGGCACACAATATGCCTATTTATATATATCGATTAGAAATAATCTAAAAGGTAGAGAATTTAGAAAAATATATTCTGCTGCATATTAATAGTTATTAGACGAAAATGCTTTACCTTTTCTTTTGAAAATATGAAAGATTTATCATTAACTATACTTTTTTCTCTTCTGTCAAATTTGAAAAATAAGCAGTAAGATATATACTATAGAATTCACAATAGAAAAGGCAGGTATTTCCATGCAGTTTCAAAAATGCAAGGAGAAATAGCGGCACGCTTTAGAACTCAATTATCATGAGTAATAATTTGTTCTATTTGTGTCGAAACAGAAGTAAGCCACCGGCAATCTCTTACTTACCTTAGGAATCAAACATTTGTCATTGCAAGAAAACAATAAATTTGTTGTTCTTCCGTTCTATTGACATATCACTATGGATCGTATGACAGTTTTACCTCATGTGTCAATATTGCTTAAAAATCGGCAGTTTTATTGGAATTTATTGGCCCGATTAATCATCGAAATCTGCAATCTTTTTCCACTTTATTTCTGATTTTATTTTTAACCACTGTCCATTCTAATAGGATATCACAATGTACTCTGGCACTACTATTTGAACCTAAATAAAAGAAACAATCACTTTCTAAATAACACTGATCTCCTTATATTTATATTGTTGTTGATCTAAATCGAAAAAGAACATTTAATATTACAAAGAAAGATTTTCCGTTGAAGTTTGATGTAAAGTCACCGATCGATCGCGATGTATGCGGATATCAGCAGAATCGTACATTTATTCGCGATTTTTTAAGTATTAATTAGTAAGCTAGACAGATAGTGCATAAATCTTTCTTTTATTTTTTTATCAATAGATGTTTCTTTGCAGAATTTTCTTTACTACATCATGTTTTTTTTAAAAGTAGATAAAAACTGTACATACATCGAACCAACAATATTTATACAACACAGTTTTTAATATTAGAAAATCTTTCGTAAAACAAAACTAGGAAATGTATAGTAAATAGTGTTTTTCGATATCATAAAACGAAGTACCATAATTTAGATGCTGCATTTCCACTATTGGTTCTCGAGGTTCTCTAGAACTCAATTTTTGTGAATAATCTGATTTATGATTTTGGTCGTGCAAATAGAACTAATGTAATTATTTAAAAAACGTACTATTATCTAATTCGGTTGGCGCTATTTGTATTTATGAAAAAAAAATAATACAGTAACGATAAAAAAAATTGAAGTTGTAAATGCATCACCTTTATCTATCGTGAGAATTCTCTAAATTAATTTTTGTATATTACTTTTTTTAATATGACTTTTTACGCTATTACATTCGTACATCTATCTCACCCTCAACTGTACAGTCCATTCATCGATTTCATTTTGATGATTATTCGTTGATTGATCTTGTTAAGAACTTGCATTACATCATGATCGTCTGTTTAGTGGACAATAGTTGAAATTACATTAACTTCAGATAGTTTTCAAAAACAGCTGATATAAAAGATATGAGCATAGTATAAGAATAATTCAAAAGAGAAAAACAAACTCTATTTAATATGAAAAGTTACAAATGAGTCGATGAGTAAATATATGGTGTTAGTAAAATATCAACCAAAGAATAGAACGAAAGAGAAAAAACATTTATTTCGTTCTTTCTATGCGCGAAGTATATACAACCATGTGCTTTAAATATGTAACGTGATATCTTTAATGCATTACAACGAACTGATACAAATAAAAGTTATTACTTTATAAATATTAATTTCACCTCTGTGAGATGGTATTTGTTATTGGTCTTGGTGGTGTAACAAGTAGTGGTAAAACAACAATGTGTTGTGAATTATCAAAATATCTATCAACTCAATATAGCAATGTTCGAGTGATCGATTTAGATTCATATGCTCGTGATGAAAATGATCCAAAGCATACATACTTGCAAGAATTTAATCATCAGGATTGGGAATCTTTAACATCATTACATGTTGATCGTTTTATATCGGATATAAAATCAATGACCAATAACAACAATACTGACATATTATTAATTGAAGGCTTTATCATCTATAGTATTGACGAATTAAAATCAATTTTTAATTTAGCTTATTATTTTGATTTAAATTTTGATGAATGTCGTAAACGACGTTTTCGAAGAACTTATAATCCACCTGATCCACTAAATTATTTTGATAGACATGTATGGCCATCGTATTTAATTGCTAAAAAGCAAGCATTTAATCAAATTGAAAATTTAATTCATATTGATTCAACACAACCTTTTGATGAAATTTTTCATAGAATTATAAATGATATTAATAAAGAAATTAAGAAATAAATAATAACAATTGTAAATAAATTTCTGATTATGCAAATGAACTCAATGAAATAATCATTTTAAAAATTGAAAGAGACCGAAGAGTAAAATTTTGAATCTGTTACTAATTTTACTGGCACTGATCTGTATGAAATCTGTTTGGATAGTGGATCAGTGATCAACAAAATCGATAGAAATAATTGAAACAAACTTCAAACAGTAATTGATTAGTATAGTAACTAATTTGACATTGGAAACAGATGAAAGTAATTGATATTGAATAAAGCATGAACATGTAGAGTTTTTTTTCTAGAGATAAGATTCGAACATACGTACTTTGTTTTATAAGACTAACTTCTCCATCATTCGACCATTTACTTAGATTGGAAATACAATGAAAACTGAAGAATATAATTATCATTATTTTTTCAGTTTTAAATTCATTTTGGACGACCATTATGACGGTCATCATGTCCAATGTTTGTCTCAAGAAGTCCTCATCTAAAACTAGTCTGCATATCAAACAATAAAGTTCTGTATCAACCAACTACAGATCCGTCTTTTGTTCATTTAAGTTCGATAACTTTTGGGCATGCATGTATATGAATGCAGATAATTGTAGAAGAATTTCACAAGATTGAATAAGTTTTTTGGATTAATATAGTATAGTTATAGAAGAGCGATTTCATCTTTACGAGAATAAAGCAGTGTATATACTATAAAATAATTAAATTTTGCATATCAATGCAAATGTCTTGTTCGATCCGCATGTTTTAAAAATTTTCTTGTAAATACACGTATTTTTCGAACTTTTATGTTTGACTGAGTGATGTTCAGATAAAAACGGTACAAAAAATCTATTGAATTAGTGCCTGAATGTTTTTATTTATGATTAGGAATGAATAGAGAATAGAATAATAATAATAAACTAATTGATATTAATTGTTGATGGTACAATATCAAAACTACGAATTGAATAGCCATTTTGAATAATTTTTAATCGAAGTGTTACAATTGTTGGTAGAATTGTTTGATTCATATTAAATTGTATAATTGGTGTAGCTTGAAATGTTGTCGTATTAGCTGTTTGAGGTGTTTGAACTTGAATAAATTGTTCATTATTAATTGATGCTTCTAATTTACCTGAATTTCCTGCAACATAAATAGTTAAATTTAATTGAATTAATGATTGAATTATTTGTAATGGATAATAAAATGTTGAATTTAAAGTTAAATTCCTTAAATCAGGATCATGATATGGTATATGATGATTCATAAAATTAGTTGCATTAAAATTATATGATGGTATAGATATACCAAAATTAAATTTAATTGAATTTTGACGAATATGATCAATTGCTTTTAATTTTGGTGATGGTCGTGGAAGTTGAGCAACAGGTGATGTTGAATTAAACATTGCTGTTGTATCAATTAAAGTTTCTTGTCTCATATCTTCTAATAAATTCCATGTTCCTGATATATCAATTTCACCTGCACCAGCTACATACCAATTAAATATTTCAAAACCAAAACTATACCATCCATTTAAATATCTTATACAAATATCAGTCATACGTGAATGACGAGTAGCATTTAATTTAGCTTCTAATGAACAATTTCTACATCCTGAAGATGTATCAGGACCTCCTTCATAAGCATAAACAGTTAATTTGTACCAAGCTGCATAAATAGCATGAACACCAAGAGGTGCTTGTTCATTCCAACCTTGTTCTGGTAAAAATTTTGAAATACTTGAATTAAGTATATCAAGTACTTGATCAGTTGTTAAATTTATCCAAGTTCGATATTTTTCTAAAGTAAAATAAGGTGCAATAGCAATACCATGAAGAATTGTTGATGGTGAATCATAAATATTATTTAAATAATCTAAACCAGTCATAATAACATGTGGTTTATTAGTTTGACCAGCTAAAATTGGTCGAATACGTTTCCATAAACCAACATTTTCATTTCCAAAACAGTTTTAAATAAATCTGATATTCGTTTTATTTGATATGCTGTTCGTCTAAATGCCCATGTATGTACATCTGTTATATTATCATAATTTAAATGTAATGGATCACCATTATTATAAACAGAATCATTTGCAGCTAAAAGATTTGCTTTTGATTGTAGAAATCCTCCATTCCATAGTTCATTAGAATATTCAACATAAATATTAATTGATGATTTTAATTGA
The DNA here is from genome assembly GCA_022393335.1 of Macrotrachela quadricornifera. Taxonomy (NCBI): domain Eukaryota; kingdom Metazoa; phylum Rotifera; class Eurotatoria; order Philodinida; family Philodinidae; genus Macrotrachela; species Macrotrachela quadricornifera. The sequence continues at coordinate 1,174,709 of JAJEKB010021277.1, read as the reverse complement.
TTTAACATTATTTGTGCAACATTAAGAATATAATTATCAGAAGCATTATATGGAATATTTATCCATATATCAATAGATTTATTAAATTGATTAATTATAAATGGAATTGTTTCCCATGGATTATGTTTAGGTGGTGTATATTGTGGCCAAAATAATGATGTTGTTTCATTCCAATTCATATCAAAATTATTATTTGTATCTGTCCATGACATAAAACGTATTAAATTAAAACGTGATAAATGTGCTAACATTAAATTTGTTAAATTTAATATTGATGTTAAATTATAATCTGATTGTAAGAAAATTATATCTTGTAAACCACCCATGTAACTCTGAAACGCAGACTAAACGCGTTTAGGCGCGTTTAGTCTGCGTTTGAACGCGTCAGATGTTTCAAAATATAATGTGTCGCGTCTAAACGCATTCAATGGCCGCGTTTGAACGCGTTTCTAATAAGAGATATACGGAGATGCGTTTGTAACATGAACGCGTTTGATTTATGCAACACACCAAACGCGTTTCGAAGCGTCTGGATTTAGAAAACATGTTTAGACGCGTCTGAAAAACGCGTTCTGATGCGTTTGAACTGAGAAACGCGTTTAAACGCATTTTGAATAGAAATACAGTGCGCGGTCAAAAAAGCATGGACATTTTTGTTTTTACTCATGAACATATAAAAAGAGTACTCTGAAAATATTCTCTCATATCAGACTTTGTAG
>JAJEKB010021277.1:1132154-1143990 GCA_022393335.1 Macrotrachela quadricornifera | reverse complement strand
TGATAAACCGAGTACGAAGACAAAAAGTACATACCACAAAATTCGACTCCACTAGCTACTCCTAAAGGAATATAAAGTTATTGAATGTAAAATAATTTTCATCTATATAAACTTACCACTATCGAAAAGAACATAGTAACTATGACCTGGTATCCATGAATAATTCGTTATGATAGTGATTGTATTATTATGATACAATATATTTGATTGCCAACCGGCATCAAATTTTTGTACTGTTGTATTTGTCGCAGCATCCATAAACTGTATATAGGTTCCATTTCGAGTTGGACGATTAACAGTACGAGTTGCTGGAAAAAGAATTAATAATATTTCTTATTATATAATTTAAAATATTTCATTTTTATTTTTCATGCTCTAAAATTCGAATAATATACCTTGAATAGAAAAAATTGAATGATTTGAAAATATTGTTCCTATTGGTGAAGCTGTTCCTTGAACAACTCGTGTTCGAATAAGATTAGGTGATTCAAAATCTACTAAATAAGTAATACACCAAGCATCCGATTGTAAATTATTGCTATCAACAGCACCAGCACAAAAACCTTGAGGACCAGCTTGTTTATCTTCAGGAGTCCAAGTAAGTGTCATAATATAAATTCCTAGAAAGAAAGAAACTATTAAATCAATAGATTACAATAAATATACCTCCTCCTTGATCAACAATTGAACTATGTAGCATACCATATGGTGAACTTGTAACAAAATTAACAATAGTTGCACCAGAGCAAAATGATTGTGCAATGACTTGTTCAGTTATTGTTTCATCTAATTTAATAAAATATCAGATAATATTAAATAATTATTATTGAAAGATACTCAAAAAAATGTTTTCAAAAGGTGATTTTAAATTTTAGTTTACTTTTCATGCGTTATTCTTAAAAACTATCGATTTATGAAAAAGAAATTCAAATCTTCATAATACAACACAATGATTGTTATGTGTTCTAATCTATTTGTTAGAAGCGTTATCAAAGTTTTGTTTTTTTTAATTCAACTTACTAATTGGCGTTCCAATGCAAGCTAAAATAAAAATACTTGATTATATATTTAATTTAAATTAATAGGAAATAATGAGAAAATGATCGAATTTTTAAAATGAACTAAATCTGATTTCAAAAAAATCAAACTTACCTCGATTTGGTCGTTCACCTATTATTTCTGGTCTTGTTATACAACTACCTGATGGTGTATAAGCATAGAACAAAAACTGTATAGGTACAGAACTCATAGGAGTAGTATATGATGAATTATAATAATCTTCTATTTGTAATGCAATAGCAAAATACCATTCACTATAATTCGTAGGTAATGTAAATACTAGTGTGCAGTTTTCTTCAAACAATGTTGAAATACCATTAAGTCCCATACAAGCACCTTCACATTCATCTTTACGATTGTAATTTGTACCTGAATTTGCATTTGACCAACGACATTTTAGTATATCATCACCATCATTATCTGCCATCTATATATTTCAAAAACAAAATATTGATTCCTATATATATTTTTCTTCAAATTACCTGTATGACATGCACAAGTTGTTGTCCAACAGGTTTGAATAAAACAGGTAATGTATTTGTTACTGGACTAGAATTTATATATCCATCGGGTCTAAGTGCTAAATTTATTCGATTCATTACAGCCCAATCTTTACCTGCTGCAGGGAATAAATTCGGTCCAAACCATGAAGTACTTGTATAACCAATTGTAATAGATGTTGTTAAAGGTAGTGTTAATGTCTCATAATGTTCACCAGACCATGATTGAATCAATAAATTTTGATCACAATCAGTAGTTGTCATAACTGTTGATACACCACTAGATGGAAATGTTGAACTTGTGCAATTAATATAACAATATACATAATTATAAACAGGGATTGATGTTTTAGAAACAACATCAGCTTCAGTACAACGTATGGTATATCCACTCCATTGACGATTCCAAAAGTATCGTTGATGCAACTGAACATCAACAGTTAAACCACTTGGTTGAGTATCTAATGGACGCCTGAAAAAATAATAAATTTCAGTTAATATTTTAATTATCTTCACTCACCATGATATAATACCACCACGAAAATGATCTGCATCTACCAAACTAATAAATAGTATAACAATAGAAAAAATAATGTTATTCAAAATCATTCTAATAACTTCTGAAATAGCGCAACAATAAATCAAAATGTATGATGTTTTTCGATTATAACTAGCATATAATAAAGTAAAGAATATGTCTATTAACTTGATTTATGTTTTTTTTTAAAAAGAATATTCGTAATTCAAAGAAAGGTTTCACACTTTTATATTATGTTATATAGTATACTTATATTTACTAATTATATAGAAGACTATGAATCTAGAGATAACAATGTTTTGTTTTTTTTTACATTCGGAATATTATTAATGTTACAATTAAACAGAAATAATATAATACAAATAATTCAAGAAATTACGAAGTTACATATATGAGATTTCATCAGTCTACAAAGAATTATAAAAAATCTATCGAGAAATAGAACTTAGATATTACTTATATCGATAATCTCATTGAAATTATTCTTTTGTTTTTTTTTACTTGATTTAATATTAAATTCTCAGACAAAATATTTTATTAAGATTGAAAAAATCCAAGAATGTATACAGACAACATTAAATATAAAATACAAATTATCTTATTGTTAATGTTTGTACATCATTAGATGTTAATTCTCTTGAATAAACACGAAATTCATCTATCCAACCTAAATATTGTTCTCCTTGAATTGTTGTATTTAAACATATTATATTTTCATCATCAGGATAATTACCTAATGTAATTATTAATGGTAATGATCCACTACGATAATCAAATGATGAAGATTTATAAAATAATGTTCCATTTATATAAAGACTAATACCATTAGTTGAAGAATATGTTTGAACAATATGTGTCCAAACATATGTAGATATATATGGACCTGTTATAGTTATTATACTTCCATTTGACCGACTTTGTGCTTGAATTCTTCCTTGATTATCAAATCGAAGAAATGGTAAACACCATTTTGTATTATTTGTTGTCATTTGAGATAAATGTAAAATAGTTGAACTATTTGTATAAAATGGATTAATCCAAATTGAAAATGAATATGAACGATTATCTATTCCAAGAAGTATAAAACCCGATGATTGAAAATATGATTTAATTGTATTTAATAAAAGAAAATTATTTTCAATTATTGTATTAATACCAATTCCATTTATATTATTTGCACTAGAATCTTTAAATGAATTATTATCAAATGAATACCATGCAACTAGTGTTGCATCATTTAATATTTCATTGGAATTTTTTACCCATTCAACTAATGTTAATTGATCAATAAGACCATCAAAATAAAATGGACTTAATGGTGATGTATAACCTATTGTAAGTGATATATTTGTTAAATTTGTTATTTGTAATGGTGATGATAATGTATGATTACAATCAAGTATACCATTTATATAAATCATTTGTGTTGATGTTAAATAATTATAAACAAATGTTAAATGATACCATGTATTAATAACAAGTGTTTTTGTACCATCACATGCATTACCATAAAAACTAATTCGAACTTTACCATTTCTTAATGTCATATGTAAACATTTATTTGTATCAAGTGATTGACATTGTCCTATCATTCCTCTATCACCACTTGGAAGTGTAAATGGATATATCCAATATTGAAATGTAAAACTTTTATATGATATATTTAATTTATATGATGAATTAATTAAAACATATTGTTTAAGATTAGCATTAAAATATAATGCAGAACCATAACCATTTATACCAGGACTTGAATATGATGCATTATTTATTGATATACCATCATAATTTAAATCTCTATCATATAAATTATTATCAAATGGCCAGAATGCATTAATTAAAGATAATGTTGAATTTGTAATATCTACAAATATTTTATTATAATAAACATTCTTCAATAAGGTTTTTATTTACAGATTTTAAACTACTTTTATTTGAAAAACAAATACAAAAATTTTTTTTTAAATACTTTTCATATCTTATATGTCGTCTGTCGTATGATCTACATAATTTACTCTATCGAACTACTATTGAAGGAGTTTAAATTCTATTTTCTTTACTATTAACATTAACTGTATAATAAATTAAAAAAATTAAAGACACGTTATATGTAAATGCAAAATTTATTTCTTTGGTATTCACCTACTTTATGTGTATATATATATATATGAGTGAATTGCGCCGGCAGCGTACGGTTTGAAGAAAAAAATAAAAGTAACTTTAAAAAACATCTGAACTGTAAATTGGATAGAACTTCATTGATTGTGTATAAATTAAATATTTTCCCAACTGTTAGGCTCTTCGTTTGAGAAAAAAAATCAATTTTTTATTGAAAAAGCATATTTTTCGAGATTTCTTGATATAATAAGATAAATAATTTTAGAAATATTTTCACAAAAGAAATCATGTAATAACAACTTATTTATTGTTATTATATATCGATCGAAAGTTTGTGAAAAGGAGAATCTAATGAGCGTAATGTGGCTGTGGCATCCCCAGCATGACCCTCGCCATCTAAATTTTAGTCCTTTATTTCATCTATAAGGCTCCGAGGAAAAAGTTTTTATGTCAAAAGATTTCCATGACTTTACTCTCTTAAACAGAAAAAGGAAATCTGAATTTATTATTAATATCACCTTTAGTAGATTGAATATAATCTGTCGGGACATAAACTGATCAAAGTGTATGTTCAGCTCGTATTTCAAAGATTTTATCAGAAAATCAAAAATGAACTTACGGTCAATTTATATGATGAGAAAGAGGAAAGTTTCACCTACAAAATGGTTATAATATATATTATTTTTATCTATTTAAAATTGCAGGACACTAAGAGCGATTTTCACCTTTCGCGTTTAATAGTTTCATAGCTATGATAGATAAAAGTCTTGATATCTTTATGGTAAGTAGGACAAAGCTTGAGGAGTTTTTCAAAAAAAAAAATTATTAAAATTAGTTAAGAAGAAGTTGAGATATAAGCATTTTAGTGTTGGAAACGCAATCGTACGCTGCTGGCGCAATTCATTCATATATATAGAATATAAATAAACTTACTATTAGATTGAAAATTTGTTATTGATATTGATGTTTGATTAATAAATATAAAAGTCGAATTAAAACTAGATTTAATAATAATTGTACTAATATTAGAATTAAATAATTGACAAGTTTTATTATTAGGAAAATAATTCAAAGCAGATATTAATTCATACGATTGAATCATTTGACATATACATTGATTAAGTGTTATATCTAATAATGAATTATTTATTATACCAATCATAATAGTATTTTCAATTTTACCAATTTTAATTGAATCAATAAGAGATAATAAAGATAAAATAATTATTATTTTCAACATATTTTTAATACTTTCACGTTTTTAAAATAATTTTTATGATTATTTATTTTCTTTCATTATTTTAAACTGTCGTTAGTTTAATATTTAATTATTAGAAAACAAAAAAAAAAACAAAGAGTCAGACGTTTTGCATCAAAATTTTCTTAGAGAAAAAAAAATTAAGAAAATATAAATCGATATATTTTTTTTCAGATATTATAAAACTAAAAAGAAAGAAAAAAACACTTTTGATAATTAACAATTCCCTTGATCTGCGCGCTCAGTAACCAAGTTTTTTTTCCTGCAGAAACTAACAAAGAATATAAAACATTTTTTCTAATTGGTTCGTCTATATCATCAACATCAAATAGATCCATTTTAATTAAATGATAATGAGAGCAAATTATTCTTTTTCTCCATACTTATTATTAGCTAAAGAAATAGAAAATCATCTCTTTAATTATTATTTTTTTGTAAGTACTTTACAGTTTTTCACTGTTGTAAAAGTTAGCGAGTTCTGACTACCCTAATTTGTTTCTCAAGAGATTGAATATCTTCAGTAACGAACAACAAGACTATGCATAAAATTAAAATTAATTTAAATATAGAGAATATTTTATTATCATTATATTTTGCATTTATGAATTTAATTTTAAATTAATAAAACTTTGAAAATATAAAGAACAAAAAAAAAAAAGAATTAAATATTTTGAATTTCAACATGTATAAATAATGTTGAATATGTTAGATTATTATTTTTTGCTCTTAAATGAATATGACGATATCCTAAATATGAATATAAAAATAAAAAATATAATAAATTCTTAATTTTTCTAACCTGTTTGCATAGTTGTTATTGGTAAACAAAAATGAAGAAGTCTATCATCTTTTGTAAATGTATCATAATCATAAACACCAAAATGAATAAGACACATTTGTGGAAAATAAATATCAAATTGAAATGTTTCATTCCACATTGGATCAAAACCATTATTTTCTATAAATTTTGTTCTTTGACTTTGTTGATCACATGGTATTCCATGTGTTGATATAACAACATATGGATCAGGTACATCATCAGTTTTTTCATTTGATCGTGGTAAAAATTGTCCACTTATTATTGTTATTATGAAACGTTGTGGATATTCATTAAAATTATCCGGTAATTTTAATGGTTTTGTTAAATAATTAAATGGATTAAAATTTGTTTTATCTATATCAATTAAATATTTTGGTTTAAGTATATAACCACATCCACCATTATCAAGAAATTTTCCATATGATAATGATATCATTATATCATTATTTTGATAATTTAATGCAACCATATGAATACCAAAATTCCATGGATATATTGGATTTGGATTACTTGAATCTTGTCTTATACCATCGGGATACATTCGTAGTGAACATTTTGTTGTTTGTTTAATTACACCAATTGGATCATTTCGTACGGCTCGATCAAAATGTTTTTCAGCTAAACTTGATGAATGATAACATAAACCTATAACATAAGAATAAATTCTATTTTTGTATTAAAAAAAAAACAAATGAAGATTTTTTCCTTACAATTATCTTCAGTATCTTCATATTTACGATAAGGTACATTTTGAAAATAGACAAAAAGATCAGCTAAATGACGTTCTACTTCCTAAAATAAATATTTTTTTTTTACATAGGATAGTCAATAAGTTGTATCACTTGGCTATAATCATAGTTTTTGAAGATTTTACTTATTAAAATACGTTAAAAATAAATCAGATGATTACTAACTATAATGAGTAATAATCAAACCGAAGTGACAAAACCTTTTGACTATCTTATATAATTAGAAAAAAAATTAATTAAATATATATACTTTCGTCTGTGGATTGTAAAGAGTATTATCATCATCTATAATTTCCTGTTTGATTAATTTCGAAAGTGTTACTGCCATAGGTACTTTTACACCCTAATATATACATATATATGAAATATAAATTTTTATTTATATATTCTTACTCGAAGAAGAACTTTATATTTTAAATCTTCTGGTGATGGTAATACTGATGAATTATTTGTTGATAAAGGTTCAGTAATTAAACGATCTTTAGAAGAAAAAAAATCTAATTTTTTGATATTATTTATATAATATAACCTCCAAAAACTTTTCGTAAAATTCGAACCATTTCATATTGATGTTGAATTGAACAATGATTTTCAAGATCAAGTATAACTGGATATGGTGATATTTTAAAAAGATTTGGTTCAATAAAACGTATTATTGATTCAAATAAACATGGTTTAATAAGTGTATATCCATGTTTAACTATAGGTCGATTATTATCACCATCATAACAATCAATTTCAACTGCACGACATCCAACTTGTAATGCTCGATTATATGCTTCGGGATTACTATCACCTACTATTTGATTATTAAATAAATAGCTAAAAGAAAAAAATTAATATTAAAATTTTTTTTTTATTTATAATTATACGTATTATGTGATGTATTGATATAATAATCACTTAATGGTCTAATAAAATAGAAAATTTGTATATTAAAAAAATAATAAAATTTATATATATTAAAATACCTTGTCATATCTTGATAAATATGTCTCGAACACCATGGTTTCATAAGAGAAAAATCATCTGATAACATTAAATTTCTAAAACCTATATGTTATTTTATTTACAAAATCTGGAAAATAAATATTTTCTTTTTCGATATTTATAAATAATACTAACCATGAAGACTAAGTTGACTTTTTTCTCGTAATTGATCATCCATTTCAAATTCATTAATTAATTCTTGTACTTGTTTACGTGTTGAAATTAATTCAAGTGAAAAATTTTCTTTTGAATGATAAATAATTATTGTTTGCTAAATATATAAAATTATTTTTTATTATTATGATATAAATAATAATAAACTAACTTTTTGAATATTTCGAAGAAAATATAAAAGTTCATCAATATTCATATAAATTGTATCAATTGTATGATTAGAACTATTTTTAACATATCTTTTAAATTAAAAAGAATTTTTTTATTGTAATAATATATTTATTATTTATTCTTTTTGTTTTTTACTTTTGCATTATTTCATAAAGATCTTTTCGACGTGTAAGTAATTGAAAAAAAATTATAAATTCATCTGATGTTAAAAGACCTTCACCACTTTTATCTGCTTTCTAGAAGAATAAAAAAAAAACAAAATAAGACATTTTTAGTTTTTTGTATTATTTTACTTTAAAAAGTTCTTCGAAAACATTTTTCGATACTTTTGCATTAAGTGAATTTGTAAGTAATTGACGACATTCTTGTTTTGTTAATGTACCTGATCCATCTTTATCAGCCAAATAAAAATGTTTTAAAATCCAACTAAAAAAAATAAAAATAATCAATTATAGTTAATAATTATCTGTTCTTGATCAATTTATTTTTTACTTTGTTTCATCAATAATATGTCGTTGACGTTTTTGTGCATGTCTATCAACTAAATGTTGCAAACCTTGTACCCATATATCTCTTGTATGTTCATCATCGGCCATTAAATGAATTTCATCTCGATAATTATTGAAGAAAATAGAGAAAGCACGTTGGTCCTATGAAATTATTGATATCGAAAGTTTTAGTGCAAGAATACATAGTAGAATGTCTAAGTTTATATTAGATATATATCGAATCGTGAATTAGATTCGGATGGATTCGTCACTCTAAACATGACTAAGGTACGAGAAAAGTTGAAACGAAGAATCTTTGCAACTTGAAAGTGAGTTTAATATTTTATCATTTCAATTCTGACCATCTTTTCCTTGTAATATAAATAATCACCAAGAGCCCGTACATACTGCACGAATGCTTTTTATCTCCAAAGTTTCAACCAGTCCTTCAGCTTCCATTCAGTAATAGACAATCAAACAGTTCGCCTTATATATATCGAGAGACCTTATAGCTTTATATCCGTGTAATCTTACCCCTTGCAGATCTAAACTCATATGATATTACCTCTTACAGTCTTATTCAGTTATTCTCCCAGCCATTATATCTCATATTGCTGTATTTAATTATCACCTATACTCTTTTAGTTTTATCTCTTATGCCTCTATAGCTTTAACCTCTTATAGGCTTATGGCTCTTTAAGATTTACGAGCATTTTCGTATAGCAATTTTTGCGGACCTACGAATACCTCTATATAATAGCCCTTATGACCTTCTTCATATAGCTTTATCTGACCTTTAACCTAGCACAGACACTGAATATTATACATATAGATAGATTATGTGCATGTCTACTTCATGAACTTTAATTCATTTTTTCTTCAACATCATCATCATATAGTGGTATTATTGGTGTCTTTTTTTACTACTATTCTTACTTTCCTTGATGCATTTATATATGTATGTCTCATCTATATTTTATATTTCTGATGTTATGATGTTTGAATCAGTTAGATATTTTAGTATGTTTAGATAGGTTGTTTCTTGTCTTCTCTTTGCCTTTTCTATTTTAGCCACATCTAATACCACTAGTGTTTCCTTTCGTTTTAAATCATTTTAGTAAGCAAATTTTGGGTGAACAATTACAGTAAGAAAAAATTCCATTAAACAAACAAACCATGTATCGCTAGTTCAGAGAATTTCTAAGCAGAGATATCCATAACAGTAGACAATTTGTCGCAACGTACCGATACTAGCATGATATTCAATGAAATATTTTGATTTCTAAGACTGTGACTTGTTTGAACTAGAACTTCTTCACCTAACTGATCAAATTCGTTAAATTTTATAACATATATGAACATGAAGATTCTGTATAAATCATAGTTTTTCAAAACTTCTCCCTGAAAAAGTTGCCTCGTCACCATGAACATTTCTATTTCGAATTTTCGAAAACGTATTCCAGAAAACGATTTTAAAAAAATTTTCAATAAACTGACAACAAGGTTGTTCCCATATTTTCATCATCTATTTCATCTTGTTAAAAAACAAAATAGAATAAAACATGCAGCATGAAAAACTCTGGAATTTACATAAGACCACTTTTTTTGGCATTAAAAGAAAAAATTGAAATAATAAGAAAGACAGTGTTTGTGTAAATTCTAGAACTTTTCAAATTAGATATTCTGCTATATTTTATTTTATTTTATGCATCTCTTACTAATAAAAATAAAGATATGAAAATTTAGCATGATATTTATCTAGTTACAAACAACTAGATGTCAATATTTGAACCTTTTTTTCAAATTTGTTCTAAACGAGAAAGAGCAAGTTTTTTAAGAGGATTTAAGATGTATGTATTTCAAAATTTGTAAAATTGAAAAGAAAAAGATTTCTTTCATACATAGATATCATTACTATGTCAAGAATGAAATTATATAATTTTGAAAATCGATTAAATTAAATCCATTATTCATGTTTATTTGTTCGAAGACATTTCTTGTTGTTAATGAATTCTAGGTTTTTAGTTGAAATATTTCTTTGACTATGATTATTTTAGTCGATTTAAAGAAAATAAAATTTTTCACATTACTCACATCATTTTGTTTAATTTTCTTATGTCTAAGAAGTCGATCAAATGTTCTTGTATACAAACCAGAACGAATTTCATCAATTTTATCAACATAATCTATATATAATTAAAACTAAAAAAACAGAAGAAGAAGAAAATATATAATTATATTTACAATGATGTGGTTTAGCAAAAACTTTTCCGGATTGATCATAAGATATAAAACTTTCATTTTGATGAAGAAAAAATCGACGAGAATATTGTTCACCATTATGTTTTAATTTTGTTAATAATGAACCATTTTTTAAATCATTTAAAAATCGAACGACATGCTCTGTATTCGTTAACGACATTTTATCGTTTCTTTTTTTGTTTTATATATTTTTCTTATGATTTCATGGATTGTGAAATAGAAGAGAACTTATACAGGTATATGTTAACAGAACATGAGTCATTGAATTCTTGCATATCAAAAAAAAAACATAATGAAAAAAAAAAGAATAAGCAACATCGACAACGTACTATTTGTCATTCTTCGGTTAAAAAAAACAACTTTATTTTTAGTAACATAATAATAGAGAAAAAAATTTTTTTATATATCAATAATAAATATTCAATTATATCGATTTTGATATGTTTTTAAACTGATATTGCTACTATAATTTCCATTGTTTAGTCATTAATTAACGGGAAAAAAATGTATTCTTTTATTTGCTTTTTTTTTTGATAAAAATATATCATTAGATATACTTTATATATTTTACTGACGACAAAGAAGTTTGATAAACAATAACAAAAAAAAAGGCATACCTCGACAGTTGTTGGATTTATTATAAATAGAAAGAAAAGAAAATGCCTTTGTCTCGTTTACGTCTGTTAAAAAAAAAAGAACGAACATTGTT
>JAJEKB010021277.1:1117545-1131754 GCA_022393335.1 Macrotrachela quadricornifera | reverse complement strand
AAAGAAAAGAAAATGCCTTTGTCTCGTTTACGTCTGTTAAAAAAAAAGAACGAACATTGTTCTTTTTGTGTGTAGCAAATATATGATTCATTTTTTTTTATTTATTTAAGTATTATGTATGCTTTTCTCCTATCCATTTCTTAACTTTTAATATTGATAATTAGTGACATTTATTTTCACTGGAATATTTTTTCATATATTGTTTAATGTCTTCTAGTGTCTAGTGAACAAAAATAGTTTATGATCAATAAAGAAGACATTAAAATTGGAGATTTCTATTATGATTTCGAGTTCTGCTACAGAACAGCAGTGACAGAATTAGAACTTTGGGAGAAAGATGAATTTTAGACAGGAGAGTCGATTCTAGATCAAAATCATCTTTTCACGTAATTTAAAAACGAAATTAAATAGAATCGTAACGGAACTAATTTTTAAAAAAGTAATTAATCCTTGAAGTACTAGAAACGAGTTTAGTCTCCTCTGTTCTACATTTATGTTAAAAATCTACATAAAGGAGGAGTGGCGTTAACGCCACTTTACAACCCAAAATATTTTCAAGAAATAATTCTATGAGTGTTACAAGATCGATATGGACTACAAATCTAGCACAGTCATTTTTCTTGAAATCATTTCCAGGTTCTTATGTTTATTTTGCATGAAAACGAAGTTCTGGTAATTCGAACCTCAAAATGCGAGTGAAAATAGAGGATTTTGTCGGTATATAACGATTTTCGATCTGATACCGGTCATTTTGAATCTTTTCGAGTTCATATTTGAATAGAGTATGGAAAACTGCGTCGATTTAACATACTCTCACTTAGGTTCAAAAACGTTAAGCAGTTGAATATTTCGGATGATCTTTATTCGTACAGATTCAGATAGAGCTTGGAATTTTGCATATAAAAATGCTTCTCTAAACGTCATAAAGACTAACACAACTTTGAGATACTGAGATTCGTGATCAGTGTAGGCGACTTGATAATCTTAAATACTTTTAGAAAATAAATTTTGAAAAAAATGTTTTTTCGAAACCTTGTAAGGAGGTACAGAGATTAAGAACCATTATGAAAAAAAACTAGTCACTAATCGTAATTATACCATTCAGTTAGTTCTATTCCGATACAAGTACTTATTTATGTATATAATAGATCGAACTATAGAGAGCCTCAAGTCACCAGTCTTTATAGCTGTTTGAGTGTACAAATAAATTCAATACATACTGCAATGTTCTATGTGCAGAATTATCATGGATCAACAGTAAATAACACAGACATTAGTGTTCAAATGAGTAATTCGACTATGGTGAATGGCATTAATAATAGTCTTTATTTAGTGACTGTCACTTATACACCTGATACCAGTCAAATTGGATTGTAATTACTTTGTGTTTGTACGGTGTATAGGTTATAAAATTCTGAATTTCTTTATTTTTGATGATTATTTTTTAACCTAGTAATAATATTCCTTCTGTTCACTATTTTTTTACTTTAGAATTCAGATGACTTTTATATTATTGGGGTGTAATATAAGTTCTGAGAATTTTTTTTGGTTTTATTCTCAGTCGCGCATGGATAAAATAAAAGATTTTTTTCTATTTTCACAAATTGCATCAAACTCACCTTCACCCTCAGCGTTCATTTAGTATTAAATTCATTATCTACCTTGTTTGGAATTATAGTGTTACCTTCCTTGAATAATATTATTTTTCACTTTGTACTTCAACTAATTGAATACTAATAAAAAAGAAGATACAATCTATTTTATTCTCATATGTCGTGATTATATAAGGATCATTTTTAAAAAAGGATAAATGGGTATTTTTGAAACAAGTTTTGTTAGAAACGAAACAGATAATTATGGTTTTCATTGTCAATTCCTATGATAGAACCTCATTTGCATCCCTTTTCTCTTTTCTGATAAAAAAAGAATACTTTTTTTTGAGAGTTAGAAAATCAAATAAAAATACTTTAGAAATCGATATTAGAAAAACCAATAATACATGTTTCGATGCATATTCATCTACACTTTCCAACAGTGAAAAATCGCTGTTCTCTATTTTATTTTTATCAAGCATAAGACACTATATCATATAAAAGCTCACTATCATTACTTCTGGATTAACATAAATATTATTTATATTAGGAAATTTCTTTTTTATTATTGTTTTGCTCACTTCCATAGATTGAATAAATTTTATACGAATCATAATGAAGTTCTAAAAATATATTGCTTATTCAATAATAAAATGAGTACAATTAATGGCTTTTAATTTCAAATTAAAATAACGATTGGGACAGAATAAATATATAACTATAGAGTTATATCCAAATAACACAACAATGTTTCGAAATGACATATTTTGAAATATACATTTTTGTAAAATAAATGATTTTATTTCATCTAACAAAACAAATACAAAATCTTGTTCTAATTCAAGTTTTTACTGTTTTCAAATTTGCTTTTTCTTCTAGAAGAAACAAATTGGAATCATCAGTGGTTCTTGTTATATACCTCGAGAGGATTGTAGAAAACACTTTACAACATTCAAATTGAATCTAAATGATAGCGAAAACATTTTTCTTCAGCTTAATAGTAAATCTAAATATGTGAGTGAATTGCAACTTTATTGTACAATTGGTTTTTTGAAGTGTTTTGCTTTTAACTCCAGTCCTTGTTGACCGATTTAAACTTTTTTTTGTTTTACTTCTTTACTCATGCTTGTACTGCCATATAATTTTCAAGTCTCTACCTTGCACACTCGTAGAGATATTCGCATTGAAAGACAAAAAAAGCTTATTTTTGGATGACTCATTCAAACTAAAACTGATTTTTCTAGCAATGAAGGAGGAATAAAAGAGAAAGTAAATAGCACGTTTTGTAGAGCAACTTTCAGGCTTTCGAAACATATGATTCATAAATTTATCTTGTTTTCTTTTTATGATCGTTTATGGAGGTAATACTTTTACACACACATGTAGCTCCAGACAAAACCAGCATTGTCAGATTACGGAAACTAGTTTTGAAAAAAATGAACCTACCATAAGATAGAGCATTAAAAATTCTATCGAAACAGCCTAAAATATTCCAAAAAAATTTTCTTTTTACGACAAAAAACACAAAAACCCTTTTGTCACTCACTTTGTAGCTCCAGATTTTCAAGTGTTTCGTCAATAGCTTTTGATGCACTTGTCCGATTTTATTCAAACTTTTATCCAAGTTAGTCAACGAAAAGTTCTTTAAGCGGTCAAAATTTCAGCTAAACAGCGTGTAAACTTTAGGAGAAATTTATATTTTATGTCAAAATGTAGCTCCAGATTTCCTTCACCGATTTTCTAGAGACATATGTGCTGAATCGAGGTTTTTTACGTGGTTTCTACAGACTTCTTCAGGAATTCTATAATGGGGGTGAGGGTGTGTGTTCAATTTTAATTTAATATATAATGACTGCTACATCGAAGATGAAACAAGCTCAATATGATAAACGAAGACATCAAATTAAAATGAAAAGATCGTTAGATAAAACATTTGATAAAGAATATAAACAAAAACAAGCTCTGAGACAAAGAAAACGTCGTGATAAGTTAAAGCAGCAACACCAAAATACAGTAACACCTACTCTTTCACCAGGCCCAGGTTCAACAACAACGAAAAGTGATTTACGAAAGAAAGAAGGTCTACAAAGAAGAAGATCAAATACTTTAAAATTGAAAAAAGAAAATGCCGATCTACGTGCAAGTATTCGCCAGTTAACGATCGAAAATAACAAGCTCAAAGTTTCTCAACAACAGACACCTCCACGTCCATCACCAACCAAAATCTTGTTAGATAATATCAGCCCATTGTCAAAGAAACGTGGTATTTTACGTATCAAAGATCACAAGGAACATTTGCCACGTGGTTCTGCAAGAGATTTTCGCAAAAAATTGGGAGTCACTATATCTAATTCGAATGCACCAAAGAAAACAACACCATCCCTACTTCGAAATGCTATTGAACAATTCCTTTGTCAAGATCATATTTCAAAGTTATGTCCTGACAAGAATAAAACAGTTGGTGATCATGAAGTTCGTTATCGTCTCAATCATCTTTCAACATTGCATCAGATGTTTGAATACGAAACAGATATCGTTATTGATTATGCCACATTTACTCGTTACGTGCCAGGTTATATTCAGAAACCGACTCATGAGAATTGGGGAACATGTTTATGTGTAGTCTGTTTAAATCCGCAAATGAAATTTGAAAAACTGAAACAATTAAAGTAAAAACATCCTTCTATTCAACCTGTCATTCATGATACATCAATCGATTTATCAGAGTTAGTGAAGGACGAAAACAAATTAGACGAATTCAAACGTAAATTAATAAAATTAAATGACGAAAAATTAAACATAACTTTCAGTGAATGGCAAAAAATAAAAAAACCAAATTGTGTGGCGCTAGTGTCAACAAAAGTGACACTGACTGTTTCAATTAAGGATTTTTTTGAAAAAATTCGTAGTTGAAATTGATGTAAGTGTCTGATTAAAACTTTTTCTAGGTCACGAAGTTTGGTTCCATTTTTTCATAAATCTAGATTTTGAAAGAGCATGCGTATAAAATTCGAGAACAGTTTAGAGCTGCAAACACAGCAAAGACAACAGCAAAAGCAGAAGATAACATTGCAACAATTCAACTGGATTGGAGTGAAAATTATAATATGAAACAGGCGAGAGAAGAAAAGGGTAAGGATGTATGTGCTGTTTTGGAGAATAACTTCACTTAGTTAGAAGCGTTTAAGAGTTTACTAAGTCGACCTGTTAAACTATATGTTTGAAAGTTTCTTCGTACTATTTCTTTTCTTATTCAACTAGGTGCATATTATTTTGAGCAACACATTGCTCTTTTAACTGGTTATGTTTGGTTAAAGAGTGGTTCATTCAGTTTTGGCTGTATCAGTGATGATACAAATCATATGTCCGAAGCTACATGAGCATCAACAAATGATTTACTTCAAGCGCTAGTTCACGAAAAAGATGTCACAATAATTAATATAATCTCGGACAGTCCTGTTTCACAATTTAGAAATAAGACAACCATCTATTTGATGAAACAATTCGCTATGAAGGAACAAGTTGATCTTAAGTGGATTTTTCTAGAGTCTGGGCACAGTAAGGGTGTTGCAGATGCTGTTGGAGCTGCTTTATAATGAAATTTTGATCAAGCAATATCTTATAAGCCTGATGATTCATTTAAAAATGCTATGGATTTGTTAGATGCAGTTGAAAATTCGTCTAATATTAAATTATTTATCTATGATAAATCAGATGTTGAAAAACTGAAGAAATCAATACCAAAACTTGTTGCAATCAAAGGAACAGCTGAGTTTCATGAGATTATAGCAAACAAAGATGAAGCACTTTATGCCAAAAATGTACCGAGTGAAAAAGAAAAGCAGTTGAAAGTACAGTTTTAGACTCAGTGATGAGGATATGTTTACTGAGCAAAGATGTCGGCTCTTTCCAGATATCGATGCTTATAATATACATTCCTTTTCTTTTTTATCTATTTGAAAATAAACAAGAACAAACAGTGAAAAAGACTTTTGTTAATAGCTTTTAGATTCATATGAGAGATTACAAGTGAGGAGATCGAATTGTGAATCATTACGAATGAAATTTAAAATCTATTAAAATTTTGAAAACTATTTTACAAGGTATCTAGAGTCAGAACAAAGGTTTTTAGGTATAGTGAGCCACTATAGTAACACTCAAACGATTCGTCTAGCGTAAGATATATAGGCCTGGCAGAGGGCTATCGATTAATGTGTAATATGTGTGTCTTTGCTTTAATTTCAAAGCATTCTTTTACACTAAACCTTACACATAAAAATTCGGACTTTTGAACATTGAATACCTCGGTCCGTTTGCATCTGGTAGTTGGGAAATTTTTAACGGATACTCAGAAAATGATGAGGAACAATATGTAGGTACCACATTCTCTCTAAACTCACTTTCATTTTTTTTCATCAATTGTACAATAAAGTTGCAATTCACTCATATACATATTTTAACTGTTACTATGGATTTTTTTCTCAATAACTTTTTTTATTTAAACTAATTTACACAAACCTATAAGAGACTGAAACGAGTCAAAAAAATTCAACTCGACTCTTTTTGTGCGTATTTGTCTTTCGAAAAATGCACTCATTAGTCTTTTCATTCTGCACTGGTCCACCATTTTCTTTTTTTCTGTTTATAATATTACATGGAGCAAAGTGTCCTCATTCTGCAGTTTCACAAACGTCTCATGCAGTCTTTACTCCTTTGGTACATCCGTTAAAAACCTGTAACCTGGTTCCAGAACGCAATCAACACGACATTCGAAGCGTAAACTCATTAATCACAAGCTATAAGAAAATAGAAGAATCTGCACAGAATGTTCGAAGATATTGTACTAGTTGCTACGAGAAAATCAGAAAATAAGATTCTAGAGAAGGCAGTGCATTTTTTTTCTTTTTTGTGTTGATTGCTTCAATAAGAAGAATTTCTCTATTTAATAAAATGATTGAAGTAATAGCAACGGTGGCATACGTGCAGGATGCATCGTTGCTCTTTGCTTAAGAAACGACAGAGAAAAAACTAATTTTTTTCTTATTTCTCTCCTTAGAATGAATATAGCGTGAGCTACCCATAGCTCACGTCGGGTCGATTGTGTTAAAAATGCTCTAAGATTCGATTAGATTTGAAGAAAATTGCATTTTTTCCCACTTTTCACATGAATCTTGTCAAAATTTAAGTCTTCTTTCAATTGGTAAACGAAATCTACGAGCAGTATCGGAGAGAGCAAAAAAATTCAATATAAGAGATGCAAAGATTTAGTAGGATCTTACAACGAATACTTAGAATCTTTATAGGACATAGATCGAAATCAAATCTAGACATAATTAAAATCAACCAAACACAAATACAAATGCGGTAAACATTCAAATCCAATCGAACTGAATTAATCCTAAACCCAAAGTCTAATCATTTGCAGTCATATCCAAAGTGAATATTGTGTTTGAACATGGCTAGATTTGCACTTCATGAACCTCTAAAGTAAAGACTCTCCTATTTTAAATTGGATCAGAATGGCTTAGAATGTGTTAAAATGGCTACAAATGGCTCGAAGTGGCTCCGAGCGTAAATTACTAATACGTATTATTGTTTGATGCAACGACATTTGCCATGACGTATGTAAACACTTACCAAGCAATTTGTGCACAAAGAATTCAGTTTTTTCCATCACTCGATTGTCTCAATATATTATGTTGAATGAATAACAGAAACGAAAAAATCAATTTCACATAAACGTGTACATATTACACATACATATGCAAAAAAAACAAGAACGAAAGAAAAAATACCCAGTTCTAAACATATAAAAACACATATATCATCATGTATCTTTTATCTTTCTCTACATTTATATAAAATTGGACAATAAACAACAAAGTATGAATCATAGAAATCGAACTCCTAGTAGAGATCGTATACCTTATAATTATGCAAAAGAGACACACGGTGATGATAAAAAATGGAAGAAAGAAGATAAGACAAAATATGATACATACAGTGAAACATCAACACAAGCATTTTCAATGGCAAAATGGGTTAATGGAATACCAAACAGTCGGGAACCAAAGGAACAAAAACGAATACGCGATACACGTAATGATGGAAAATACTGTATGGAATATGAATTTACGAATGACGATGGAAAAATAATAGTAATAAGAAAAGATAATCCAACTACATATGAAAACGTAGCAGGTAATCAAAAAGGACATTATAATGCTGATGTGGAAGGTGGAAAATTGGATCAACATCACTATTTTGATAGGGATAATTAGATATACGAAAGATCTATCCAATATTATTTAATCAAGCTGTGACTTTATAGTTTGTATTTTGTTTCTATTTTGAAATAAAAGCAGTTATCGCTCTTTGTGAAAATTTCTGATTTGATATATTTTATTAGTTTTCAGGAAACTAAATTTTATTTCCAACTTGGTTCGAGATTATCTGGTCGAGGCATAACGGCCATATCTTAGGGAAAATCCTCGTAATTTCTATGTCGGACCTTTGCCAAATCAAACAAGGATCTGGCAAGGATTTGATTATTTTTCCTGAGGAAACGCTCATATCT
Organism: Macrotrachela quadricornifera; assembly: GCA_022393335.1. NCBI lineage: Eukaryota > Metazoa > Rotifera > Eurotatoria > Philodinida > Philodinidae > Macrotrachela > Macrotrachela quadricornifera. The sequence continues at coordinate 1,123,585 of JAJEKB010021277.1, read as the reverse complement.
TGAAAGAATTGTGCAGCCGCATTTATTAGGATCCTACCAGGATTTATATCAAGATTAAATCAAGATTTTAAACAGTTTATCACTATTTTATAATCAGGATCCGGTCAAGAAATTCTTAAAACCTGATAGAAGCGTGTAGCCACAAGTTACCAGGATCTTGACAAGATTCATATCAGGATTATGCAAAGGATTGAGAAGGAAAGAGTCAGAATCTTTGCAAGATCCTGTCAGGATTTTCAAACAATGTTTCAAAAAAAGAATTTTCCAGATTCTGTCACGACTTGATGCCACATAGTTGATGTGTCCACTATCTAATTTTCTTGAAGGTTTTTTTCAGGAATCTACAACTATTTAATGTTTATTATTTATCATATGTGTATAAGTTTAGAACTTACTGAGGACGTGCCAGGATTGTTGCAAGATTATCTAAATAGAACAGAATAAATGTGAACACATAGAGTTTCGAATTCTAGACCTTCAATTTATGAACTGAACAGCTAACCCAGCTGGACTGTGTTCTTGTTCTAAAACTATAGTTGAACATGATTTTATGTTTTTTCTAATTCTCGCATCTTTAGAAAAGTTTTCAATTATGGATGTTGGTGATTTCAAATTTGTTTAATTATTCAAATGTGTGTGGTTAAATAAGGAAAGAAATTTTCCCTATTCATTCCTAGATTAAAAGATGTAAATAATTTTATTTTAATAATTCTTTTTTATACAAAAAAAAATATTTTCGTACTGCTTGATGACTTTACGTAATCATAAATTTAGAAAAAAAGATATCAGAGAACAATAAAACATAGTTGTATGAAATGCAGAAAAGGATCTTGTCTATTTCTTTATCTGGATCCAACCAAGAATCGAAAACCATCTTATGAAAATCCCGCCTTTTCACTGTATCATAGTTTGATTTTATTTTTGCGAAGGATCTTGATATTTAGATTCGAAAAAAAATTTCGGAAAGGTTCAAGACAAGATCTTGGCTACGTCTCATTGATTTCTTATAAAGATCTTGATGATACTTAGATTGATTTAGATAGAAATAATGATGACTGGTCTAGAAAAGATCCAAGACGCTTTGAGAACATTTCCCAAAAGTTTCTAAAACACGAGACAAAAAGGAAAGAAGATGAGATCACGACTAATACTTGACAGGATTCTGGACTGATATAATACAGACTTATAAATTTATAATCATACGAACGAATCATATAGATATCCTGATGAAATTTGAAATACTAAAAACAAGTCTTGGTACAATCTGCTCAACATCTTGAACACATAAAGAATAGTTTTGTAAAATCACACATTTTTGTTGTACAAAAATATCTTAGAAGGGTTTAGAAGGAATCTGGAGCGGGATCCTTTTTTATCTTGCTTATTTTAATATATTATATAGCTCATAGAATTTAGATCCAAGATTCTGACAAATCCTTACAAGATCCTTTAAAGATAATAATAATGCAAACACAGAATCTAATCTTTTAACTAGCTCATTTTAAATATCATGAAGATCCTATACAGATCTTTACAGGAATTTAATGAACATTTTGTGCAAATCCTTTCTCAGGTGTTATCAAGATTTGGAACAGAAGCACATATGAATCTTGTCAAGATCCTAACAATGAAATCGAAGATATCTCAGAAATAAATATTTGAAAAGATCCTAACAGATTCTTCTTAATTTCTTACCAAGATCCTATTAATACTTAATATTTCTAAAGCTAAGTTTGGACTGTTTTTTTAGCAGGATCTTGATGCAATTCTGAAGAAATTAATAATAGCATATTCTGATGATGTCAACTGAGAAATCGATCTAGATCTCATCTGGAACCTGATAGGATTTTTTATGTATATATGTATCTGAACAGAGCGTCTTTTCTTGTCAGGATCTTTTTCTGATCTGTCTTCATTTCCTGAAAAGATTTTGAGGTATGTTTATTCAACGAATTTGGGTAAAAGCTTGGGCAAATCTTGTTGTAACATTATCTCAATATTTCTGCTAAGATTCTAAACAAGATCGTACAGAAATCATGAAAGGATCTTGCTATGTCAGTCCATCAAAATAATCCGAGCAGGAACCTAAAAAAATCCAGATTGACATCGTGTTTGACCGTGATATATCTTGTGGAAAGGAAAATTCCAGGATCCAAAACAGGATCCTGGGTGAACCTTAATCGGTTCATATAATAAAGAAAACACAAGGAATTGCAAGAGGATCATTAGTTAAATTTGGCAAGATCCTGTAAGATCAGGATCCTGAACAAACCTGACAGGATTTCTCAAGGAACGCTCAAGATTGAGACTAGGGTAATGAAAATACATATTTCATAAAAAAAACCAGCTTACAAAGGACTTCGAGCTGACAAATCATATAGGATATCCGCATCTACTAAAAACCATCCTAATTTGGAATTGTATTTCTCACTAAGAAAATTTTATTCAAAATATATTTGCAGTCGAGAAAATCACTATTGAAATCTGGCTGGACATCTAAGTTTCGAGTATTATCAGAACCAGGATTTTAGTATAAAACAAATTTGAATACTGTTGAACATGAACATTACTTTTTCCAAAGATCCTTCGCGATCACTCTTACCCTCTTCGAGTCTATCTTACTCGTGTTGGAGTTTGCAGAAAACATGTCTAAAAAAAGAACATATCAGAGTTACAATGGCAGACTGTCCATAGCATAGACTGTCATAATTGCGTACTGTTCTCAGAAACTGGAACGATGACAGCTCTAGTCCATGCTTTCCTAATGTTCGTTTCTTGACAAGAAACAGATTTCGCACAATCTGGACATATTTTCACTACAGGAGGAAATAGTGAATGCAAATTAGTTGAGAATTAAAGTTGAACTATACATTAATCTTTTAAAACTAATGACTTATTTCTTCTTAAACAATTTTTTGCTCCTGCAAAATAAAATAAAATTTGATATATTTTTACTAGTACGGAAGAAAATTATGTCTGATGAAATTCAGTTAAAGAATGCTATACGTGAATACAGACGACCATTCTCTTATTCATGTCGTTTGGATTCAGCCATTAAACATGAAACTCGAATGAACATGAAATGTTTTCACAACTAATTCTCTATATTGAGTAAAAATAAAATGAAACAAGGACTAAGTCGTTCAAATACCCATATAGATTATACAAATCAGCAAATATTACGGGTAAAATTTATCAAAAATAATGATTTCAAAAGTCATACTCTTTGAATAATGTGAAGAATGATTTTATTGACAAGTACAAACAGCGCTTGAATGAAATAGTCATCAAAATTCATTATATTTTCTGTAATATATTGTTATGATGCGCAAGAGAAGCAATAAAACACTCGTCTTTATGATAGACGATAACATTATCGTAGTTTTTCCAGTACGTTATTCAGGCGAACAAAATATAAGGGATGACGTCCGATGTGAATAGTCTGAAATAACTGTGCTACGACCTGGCATACTCTGATATAACTTATAGCCTATAATTTATAACATTTAGATCAATACAAAAAAGGAAAATCAGCAATGTTTTCCGTGACTAGTGATCCTAGTTCTTGTTCAGAATATTCTAAACTATTCAAATAGCCCCTCTCTCGGACATCATCGTCCAAATAACTGGTTTAGGGTAGTTTGTGCATCCTCACCCTCAGCTCATCGAATCAAATCTGAAATTTGTTTCTGGCTTAATCTCTGTTAGTTTGAATCGTATAATTTATTGCTTTCAGCTGCATTTTAATCCACTTAAAATACACACGATTACGTCTCTGTATAGAACATACTATATCACTATATATGTACGCGCACGTGTTTCGTTAATGCAACAGAATTGGTAAATGTGTCCTCGTTCTTTTATCCATGCATTAATTTTAAATAATATTCGTTTGCCATAATTAAGCTGGCTTATGATTGTTCGTTCTTTTTTTTTTCTTCATACATTCATTATAGGTAATGCTTGTTAAACGTAGAAGACGCAAAAATCATTAGTCATAGTCTTTTTCTTTGCTTCCGACTCCCTTTACTAGGTGAAAGCAAAGCGATTTATGAATGATCAATCATAGCAATGTAAGAAAGATAAAAATGTGCATTTTTCGTGTGTTTATTCAGTTTTTTTACCTTCACTTTGTTTCAGCGCTCGATTATTTATCTATTATTTTTTGACCTTAATCATCCTTGAAGATTATTCAGTGGTAAGCATGTTTTATAAGATCTTTGTTCAGATTATGCTGTCATCAAATATCATAACACTAGACCAGGTATATGAAAAACAACTTTGATTCTGTAAAACTTTGTTGCATAATCCACTCGATGATATGAAATATGTCCGCCAACATATCGAACATATATTTACCGAACTCTTGCTTGAAACTTGAGTAGAATAGCAAAGACATTCGGGGCTTGGTTTATGACGTTTTTCTTATAGAAGTAATATAACTTTCTATCAATAAATAATAGAAGAATATCAAACTATTTTTTCTCTATATGCTTTCTAGAGTACTAGACAAGATCAATAAGATGCATCAGCATTTCAAAACGCCGTTCATATTGGATACTAGTAATTCGGATAATTTTTCGAATGTGTCGATGACTGATTGGAAGCTAATAAAAGAATTGAAAATCATAATATATATGAAAGAGTGAAGCAACAAAGGTTTCTTATAAGTATACACCAGTCTTATTGCATATATATCTAGCATTTTTGTTCGAATAGGTCATGATTCTAAGAGCAATTTCCTTGAGACACGCTTCTTAATCAATTCTGTGAAATGTTTTAACAGCGCTCTTCTTTCTCTTCTGATTACAATGCAGAATAGCTGAACCGAATATGTATATCACTTTTTCCTCTTCAAACATCAACTAGAAGTGGAATCATCGTCTAATGATCTTTTATTCCGAATACAAAAGATATGAAATGATATTGAATGTAAATATATAATAGTTCATGCTCATTCTTCTGTTTTTTTTAATTAGAAAATGAAGTAACTCTAATTTTTCTTGTAAATTAAATCGTATCTACTGTTGAAAAAATGATTTTTTATGAGACATATCGATATTGAAATAAATGCATGAAAAGATATGTGAAGAATGAAAACTTTATTCTAAAACCGAACCAAATCTCAAACAAAAAAGAATATTAGCACACCACCGAAAATACACACAAGAACACAAAATTATATATATCTACCACTTCCAACATCTTTTCTCATGCATACATCGCATTCCAACACATCCTTTCCCACTCAAAACCAGGGGCAAGTAAGAAAATATGTTAGGAAAATGTGAATGAAACCAAATAAACATGAGATAAAAGGATATATCATGGCCAATGATCATAATAAGATGGTTCAAAGTATATAATTATTCAAAATTCGTTTTTCATTATATATATTTATATGGTGTGACATCAATTTCTGAGAATACTTGAATCATTGAACTTGTGTCTTTTGCATTCTAAAATAAAACAAATGTTTAGAAACACAAGCTCGGCCTTTATTCTTGTGAAACGTCATCTTCTCCACTACAATCCCATCATGTCGCGAAAATTTTATATAATTCAAACAAGTGAGGACTAGGATGAATATTTGTTCAAGAGGTGGATTTGAGGCAGTTTCGCACGAATCGAGGAGTCGCAATTCTATAAAAACTTCACTTAATTTAGGAATACTAATTGATGATAATATTTTGAGAGTGTATCATTTATTGTTGTATTAACACCATTTCTTAACACTTTTTATTTTTCTAATAATCATTAGTTGATTCTAATATCAACAAAATTTATCGATTTTTAGTTTTTAATCATCAACAAGCATTCATAAAATACAAGATGATGAAAAATCATAAAAACGAGAGAAAAGCTACGTCAAACACTGATCGCGATCAACTCGAATTAGCAGCAATTGTTCCTAGTTACAAAATGATAAGTGACCGACAATATCTGATCACAATGAATGATGACGATCACGATAGTCAAGTATTGATTAAGAGTACTGATGTTCAACCTAAGCAAATAAAAACAACACTTGACTTTGACG
>JAJEKB010021277.1:1086946-1097148 GCA_022393335.1 Macrotrachela quadricornifera | reverse complement strand
GGATACGTCACGAATATAAAGAAATTTTAGGAATTACAGAAATTTCAGTTGTATATAATAATACCAACATATATATGGAGAAAAAAAATAGGTCATAAATATAAAGAAATTTTAGAAATTACAGAAATTTCAGTTGTATATAATAATACTAATATATATATGGACAAAAAGGATAGGTAATAAATATGAAGCAATTTCGGAAATTACAGAAATTTCGAGCGATTTAGTACCTATGCTAAGGATCTATACGTATATCAGGATTATCTTAAATAACTGAAATTTTTCTGAAATTTCTAAAATTTCTACTGATCAAATACCTAGGCTTATTATCCACACGTATACCAGTATTATGTTCAGTAACTGAAATTTCTGAAAATTCTCCGAGATTTCTGAAATTTCTACTGATCAAATACCTAGGCTTATCATCCACACGTATACCAGTATTATGTTAAATAACTGAAATTTCTGAAATTTCTACCGATTTAACACCTTGGTTTATCATCGATAGGTGTATAAGTACTATCCTAAATAACGACAACTTCTGAAATTTCTATTATATTTGTACTCAACTAATGTGTGGATTACATATAGCTTGTGTTTTTTCAGAAATTTCGGAAATTTCTTTTTGAGGAAATCTGCACACTGCTGGAACCAAGCTATAAATATCAATAAAAAGTTATTAAATGAACGAATGTAGATTCATTGGATAAATATGCAGTGTAACGTATGCGGAAACTACAGGATGGTATTGATGAAAATAATGTTCAAGTTAATATTACGAAATAGACTTACTCGTTGTCTGGCTAAGAGTTGGTTTCACTATAAAAAAAAAGAAAAGAAAAGTATTGATGAAACAAAACATATAAGAATGTGTAATCCTTCTCGACTTCATACCAAAGAATAATAGAATGCTAACACTCGAGAAGAGTAGAGTAACAGTGATGGAGATTGAAAATATCATTTATTTTTTTCTTGAATAACGAATAACTGCAGTGAAATATCTTAAATCGCTTTAAATAATCATATTTTAGTCATCATTGAGAGAGAATAACAGATGGTGTCAGGTCACATTGACGACATGAGACAAATAAAAAAAGCGATTTGATTTATTATGTAGATTAATAGGATGGGCTCGATGCAACGGAAATAGGCTCTCAAATAATATTTTCTCGTAGAATTTGTAAGCTTCATAATGTTTTCCGCAACCAAATTCAGCGTCAAGTATTATAACTGGGCTAAAATATACAAATATCAATATTAGCCGTCAATGACTAAAAAGTAACAACTTATGACTATTATTTTACTCGCTTGTCGACCAATGATAACATATATATGATAAAAAACTGAATGAGAGAGTTTCGATTTGAAATTTTTCCGAAAAATCTTATTATTATTAAAATGTTCTAAAAATTTCAAACTACAAGAATATTTTGTTCTTGAAAGAGCAAATATCGATCATTCTTTATCACGTGTAGTCATTTTTTTTTGAATATTGAATACATTATGAAGAAAATATGTTTTTTGAGCTGAAATTATTAAGACATTCTAATAAAAATAAGATCTATCGATAGGCAAAGTTACAGGGTAAAATTCTACCATTCATCAAAAATCGAGAAAAATAGTCACGAACAGTGGGGGGAAGTTTCGATTATCAACTTCTTACGCTGCCTCCACCCTTACCCTCAATTTGCATGTATTATGGATACATTCTTCATATTTAGTAGTACTAAAATGTGCATTTTGACCATAATTAACAAAAATATCAACTTGTTGATGGACTGGCTTCACTATGTAGACGCATTTAAACGTGTCCAAAATAGGGAACTGCAAAATGACTTTTTTCTGGTCCCGGTCCCGGTCCAGTCCCGCTATAAATTTTTCTCTGGTCCCGGTCTCGGTCTCGGGCCCAATTCTATTGAAAATTTTTACATTAACTTTCGTACCATTCTATAGATGTATTGCCCATTTCAAAATAAAAGGTGCGTGGGTATTTTTTGAATAAATTTTGATAGAAGCAAGAAAGAGAGCTGTGGTATTCACTGTTGGAGAGAGGAGATGAAGACGCATTGAATCGTATAATACAGATTTTTCCGAAAGGTCTTTTAAAGTTTTCTTAATCAATCTTCTACAAAAAAATGCCGAAAATTGAGTTCCTGTTTTATGAGAAAAATGCAAAAAAAGTGGTTTTTTTTCACAGAAATTAATAGGAAAATCAGCTAAAAATTTCGAGTAGGATACTTATAACTGCAGAACGAATAGACCTAAAAGTCTTGGCCTTGCGTATAGTTTGTAGATCTTTTCTTAGTGGTTCAAATCCATACGCAATGATTCAAAAATCACTGTAGTCATCTTACGGATTATGTTCGTTTTCAAAAACATCACGGCAAGTCTTTGAAAAAACTATGTCAAATTATCTTATAATATACGGTTCGATGCGTCTCCATCCCTCTTTCCAATGGTGAAAACTGCAGCTCTTTCTCCTGTTCCCATCAAAAGTTATTCAGAAAATACCCACGCGCCTTTTATTTTGAAATGGGCAATAGTATCGTTTCCAAACTTCAATGACCCTTTCCTCTTTAATAACATGAATCACTGATGTTAAACGAGTGTTATTTAAAGATTTCAAGTGACTGTATTAAATGCAGACCCTGTTGAACTAGAATTTCAATTTTTGGGCTTACGATCGAAGCATTTTTGCATGACTAAATCTAAGTTTTATATCAGTTTCTATATTCTGAACAAGTATCGAAGATTTTTTTGAATAAAAAATGAATAGAATAACAAAAATAAAAAAAAATCTTATTAGGTAATAACAAGAAAGTGACAAAAAATATGGTGAAGACGTGCTGAAAATATTGTCGAAACAGATTTATGTACGTTTCATCTTCAACACGGAAAAACTCGCACAAAATATCGAGAGAGTCAGATTATCTAACACAGTATTGAGGCCTAATAAAGAACTTTTAGCGAAATTGCTGATAAAAATAATCAATTTTGGAGACTTTTAGTCTAGATAAAATAAAAATAATAATAAATTATAGCTGTATTTTTAATGAAAAAAAATGACCGGGACCAGCTGGACATTTCAGTCCCGTCCCGGTCCTGGTGAAAATAAAAACTTGGTCCCAGTCTCAGTCCCGCGGGACCGGGACCACTTTGCAGTTTCCTAGTTCTGGGTTCATCTTCATCCTCAAAGTTTCAGATGATGTCGGACAAAATCGAGCTTCGAGTCTAGATACGCTATTGTTGGAAGTGACAACTTTCAACCAGAAATGCTGCGAAAGAAATTTTTGATGCTAAAGCGAAGGAACCGTACACTACACAACTGTTTCCCGGTGACCTTAGTCTCGTCACATCAGACTGTGCTCAATCACCTGCATCAAATGGATTTTGTGTACAAGAAGCCTCGTCAGGATCCACACGAGTTGATCGAAGCGCAAGCCAAGCGTCGTGTTGAAGTCTGCCGTCAAATGTTGGAAAATCCATTGGTTGATCGGTTTTGAAGCGTATTGTGACTTCGAACGAAAAATGGGTCTACTTGGTCACTCGCAACCTGCAGAAGCAGTGGGTTTCGCGAGCTCAAGATCATTTCGCAAGAAGGTGATGATTTGCAGCTGGTGGAACTTTGAGGGCGTGCTTCACTTTGAATTGGTTCCGAATGGGCGTGCCGTGAACGTCAAACTCTACTGCCAACAAGTGAATCGTGTCTATGACAAGCTGAAGAAGTACCCGACCCCTGTTTGCCGCAAACGCGCTTTATTCTGGCAAGATAACCCTAAACCCCACACCGGCAAGAAAACAAAGAAAAAATTTGACGAACTGGATATTTAATGAAACGCGTTCAGGCGCTTCGAATGTTTCAATCGAGATGAGTTTTGAGGCAAAAAATATTTACATGGATGCGGTTGCGCCGCGAGTTGTGACTAACATTCTTTATAATCGAAAACTAAGCTGAAAACATACGAACAATAATCATAAATGAAGTTTAAACAAGGCCACCAGAGACAAAACATAATTATTGCCATGAAGCAATAGAAAAACAAATAAATTTGAGATATTTTAACAAATATAACAATATGAATATTGAGCTATGGAAACTTTCATATGATCACATGTTTCTCATCTAAATGCTGTAAAGAAGACCGATCATCGTAATAGTGATTACTGATTATCTTTAAAAAATATTAAAAAATAATACATACTGGTTTGTAATATTAAATCAGATCTTTTTAGTTTGATTTGCTTCATGAGAGGAATTTTTCTATGATGATATGATGTAAAATTTTAGGAATTTTCTCAACTTGATACTGAAAAGTGATCATAGTTCTTATTTTTCAGTATGGAAAAATATTACTTCCAACCATATATATATGTATACACCTGGGAAGTCGAGTATCTTGATATAGGTATACTCATCTTTAAATTTGTTAGTTTTGTAGTGGAATCTGGAACTTGACTCGAATGTGGTCAATGTTCTTCACTTGAAACGCATGCATTTCTACTATTAGTTGTTTTTTCTGTCTTAAATTTTAAGTTTAAATTTACAATGTAGGGTCTTAATGAATATTGCATTACCAAGAAAAAAATAAGATTACATACTTGTAAATGGTATATGCTAAAAATAAATATTGTCAATAAGTTTGTATTTGAATAGTTTTAGAATTGAATTCTATGTTTTTCAGAATGAATAATTTATCGATATTCTTTAGAATAAATAAAACGAATCATTTTTATTAAGTTGACAACCATACTATCCGAAATGATGCACTAAGAAATAAAAAAAAAAAACGTGATCACCCTTAACGACAAAAAATAAGTACAATTTTTAAAAAAATTTCATAATTCACAATTAATCACGAAAAGTACATGTTTATATATAATTATACAAAAAGAATGGATCCAACATTAGATTTTTATTGTTGATCTTGCAATTGAATGCTATCATGTAGTTGTTTCTCATCGACAATCGAATCTTGACAAACAACATCATTATCATTATTATCGATAATTTCACTTGGCCACTTATGACCACACGCTGGTACTGGACTTAATTTGCATAGTCCACAGTATATAAGTGAAGAAAGAATAAATCCCAAATAGAAATTTAAATGATACATATTATGTGCTGCAGTTGAAACATTTGCTCCAACGGCACCAGCAAATCCGACTATATTAATAAGAATTCCTGCAATATATGCAACGTATGCTCGCCAATTTACACCTAATGTAAAATAGTATGCACCTTGTTTTGATCCTGAATAAAGTTGTTCAATATCTAGATAACCTTTTCTTACAAAATAATAGTCCGATATGATAACACCAGCAACCGATGAGAGAAAAGTAGAATATGCAGATAGATATGTTGTAAATGTTGAAGAACTAGTAATAAGTTTCCACGGACAAATGATTAATCCAACTACGGCACAGATATAACCAGATCGTCTTATATTAAGAAATTTTGGTAAAAGTGCTGTTAGATCAGATCCTGCTGATATAGAATTTGCTGCAATATTAACACCAAGTTGAGCTAATGCAAATGCTAATGCAATAAAAAAAACACCTGCACGTGTTCCAGATGATGGATTTTTATCGAGAAATTTGCTGAGAAGATCAAGTGGATTCCAAATACTTTCACCATAAATTACATTTGATGATGAACCAACAATAACACCAATGAAAGATGTAATTGAAAAACCAACTGGAATAGTGATTAATTGTGACCAAAAAGTAGATGATGGACGTGTAGCAAAGCGAGTATAATCTGGATTATTAACAATCAGTGTAACAAAATTTGATATACAACTCATAATTCCACTCATCCAAGACCAAGCACGTTGATCACCTGTCAAATAGACATACATCGATATAATCTGATTCTGCAAAACCTTGTAAAACTATGAAAATTTGATAATTAACGCAGAAACTATATTGAAAAATTTTTCTTGCATAAAATCTAATTTAATTTTCTATAAGTCTATTCAAATAAACTAGGTAAAAGTTTATCCTAAATTGACGACTTCTCTATTTTTTTTCTTATAGAGTAAGTCTTTATTTTAAAAAATTCTTCGTTAAAATGCTTTATACGTGATCAAAATCGAAAATAATATATATTCACCATTTTTATCAACAAATGATTATCAGCAAATCATTATTTCAATATCATATCGTTTTCATGCATACTCACCTGTAAGTGTGCCTGATTGATGAATAATTGGACCAAAACCTTTTGCTTTCACTAAGGACCAAATAAAAAATGCTATGCCTGCAATAGGTACAACAATTGATTTAATCGTAAATAGAATTCGAATTTTCTGTACAGGAAACCAAATAGCAATCAATGAAAGTGTCCAGAATATAATAAAACCAACGAAATCTCTTGTATTTGTACCAGATGATGCTGGTAGAGTATTTGGTAATGTTTCATATGCAGGAACAATGGATCGCAAGATAAGTACAATACATTGTCCACCCAACCATGCTTGTGTACCATACCAAACACATGCCATAAAACCTCGATTGAGAATAGGCCAGAGTGAACCAAACATACCAAATGATGATCGACTAACAATTGGAAATGAAATATGATATGTTGCACCAATTCGTCCAGTTAAACAAACGAAAATTGCTACAATTGTATAACCAATCCAAACACAAATCAATGCTTCCCACCAGGCTAATCCACCAAGAACCATATTTGAAATAATCATCCATGTATTTATATTTATTGAATCAGCAAGCCAGAATGCAACAAAATTCCAAGTTCCCCATAAACGTCGTTCAGATTCAACTGGTTTTAAATCTTCATTTTTAAAAAATGCTTCTCGTCCAGAAAAATTTATAACTGAATGATCTGCATAGAGCCAACTAGGTAATTTCATCACTATTTAAACAGTAGAAGAATCGAAAATTGTTCTAAATATAGAAAGAGTGAATTTGTATTTATTCTCTTATGATTTCTCAGAAAAATTGTTCCTTTGTACTTGTAACAAATCCAAAAACAGCCAAACTATGATATCTAATTCCTTTATGATAATTCTTATCTCTATTCTTAGAAATAAGGAAGATATAAAGTTAACATTTTGAAAAGTTTTTTTTATATTCATGATCCACATATGAAAATCAATATTTCTGTTTATAACTGATGTTCGTTTTATGATGAATAATTTTTAAAAAATAACCACATATATCATTCTTCTCTCCTCTCTTTCTTCTTATATATGTGTTATGTAACTTATCTGACCTCTCCGTATCGTTTTCTTTTTTTCTCTCAATAAACCGATACACTACCTATGGTCAATTATTTCTTTTCTTTTGAATAAAGACAGTCGCTCTTCTCATAACATCTAAAATAGAATAAAATTTATGAATAGCAACACCTTACAATAGTACACATTATTACTGTGAAAAGGTAATAAAAAATAATGATGCGAAATAGTCATAAAAATGTTAAACAATCTTCATTTGATTGAAAAGAAACATTTTAATATCATTTTAACATTTTCTTTCCTGACTAAAGTCAATATAAAAACATTTTACCTTAATATGCCACAGAGAATAAAACATACAAATTGATTAAGTTAGTTTTTGATAATTTTATTGAGTTTGTTGTATTTATTTTATATTATATCCAAAAATTTAATGAATTTCATTTAGATGAAACAAATTTATTCTAGTTTCTCATACAAAACTACTGTATAAAAAGCAAAAGTTTCAGTACTTCAAGAAATATTCATTACTGAAATAATTAACTGTGAAATGACTTCAATATCAAAAATAAAAAAAGAAATCTATTTGGACTTATTCGTCAAAATTTATTTATTTTTAGATATGACGCACAGTAAATATAATATGATTTGATGGAAAGCAATCAATACGTTATCCAACTATGTCAAAACAAAAAAATCTTCAAAGATTTTTATAAATACAACAAACTGAATAAATCTATCAAAAAAAAAGAGAAAAAAAGAGAAGGAGTCATAGTCAGAACCGTGACAAAATTTTCAATAACGAAGATGTATAGTACACCTCAAAAACGAAGGAAAAAAAATAGAAAGAAAAAACAAAATATGAATGATACTGATCGATCATAAAAACGAAAAAAGGTGTATGTTTGCTATAAATATGTTTATTTAATAATAATCACTCTTCTACTTGAAAACACCCATATATATGCATATGTATAGGATCACAAAGAGAGAAGTCTATCGAGGCGTGACAACAATCACTATTAACAAAGAAAAGAAAGATGATTGATCAAGGGCCAAATGATGATGATATAATATCACCACTAACAATGACAATCGAACAAAAAGAATTTCATAGATGGTTTTTTTGCTTCTTCAAACAATGAATACTGAGTATAATATCTTATAAAGACTATTATTACTGTTTGTAATCAAAGGATTTCAGAAAAAAATATGTAGCATTTTTATATTGTTACTATAAAGCTTAAATCATCAACGTATATTACTATTGCTTTATTAACATTCATTCTAATATAATTTTACAAAAACAAACCAACAACAGCAAGTCCAATAATAATAAAAAACATAAAATCAATTAATACTGTTAGTTTACCAATTCTCAAAATTTTTGTTGTTTAAGAAGCAATATGCTTTCGAGAAAAACATTAGACAATCAATCTTTTCAGAAAATATCAAATAGAGCAATATTATTGTATTAAACTTTATAATAATGATAGAAATCAAAATAACAATATAAAAACGTTGCATATATTTTGTTGACAATGAAAAGATTTCAAATTTTTAGATTATAGCCAGCAATAATATTTATTATAGGATATCTGTGAATTTTGTCTATAGCAAAAAGAATTTAGTATTCTCGTCTTTCAAACGAAAATAGAAGTTAGATAGAACTTCATTGATATATTTGTTAAGTGATCACGACTTTTAGGACACCTGATAGGTACCCTATATCTTTAGAAAAATATAGTCGTTCGAACTAAAACTTTCCGAATATAATAAGAACTATATGACCTGTTAGTGAAGAAATTTATTATTTCAATTTTCCTTACAATAACACTATGTTTTCTAGCAATAAATGACATATAGATTCTAACAGACAGTATTAATTGATGAGGTTTTTTTCCTAGATGTTGACAGATAGATATTAGATGATTTGATATATTTGGATTTTTCACTGATCAAATTTGAATTTTTTACTGACCCTTATATATAGAAAGCTGACCATTTTATAATTAACTGCTGATCATTTTAGTGGTGACCATTTCAATATTATCGTTGCCATTTCTATATATTTTTGTTGACCACTTCATTAGTATTGTTAACTAAAATTATGTTCTCAAAAATAACATAATAAGAAATTTCTATAAAGAACTGTTTGGTAAGATATATGATGATTATGTTGGTAAAATGTTGGGTGAATATTTTTTTTAATAACTTTCGATAAAAACAAGATAGAGAGATGCGATTATTCACTTTTCGAAAGAAGAGATAAAGATGCATAGAATTGCGCATGATAGGTTTTCCTAACTCGGTTTTTAATTAACTTTTCTCTACTTTTGAATTAGCCTACATAGATAAATTAAAAACTGAATATATTTATGTGAATGTATAATCAATACAGTATATAGGGGGATCTCTCTGTAGTATTCTCTTATTATTGATTTTTTTCCCTATTATATTGTGTCATCGTATCGAACTATTAGTTGGTAGAGTGACTTGTTATTCAATTGATTTCTCCGTTCTTTTTTCTTATTTGATATATTGTTCATTTAGATTCAGATATATTTCAATAATGGTTTTTTTTTCTATTTCTTTCAATCAACATAAACATCAATAGTCACTGTTCTTCATCTTTTTTCTTTTTCTCAAATAAAGATCAATGATGACAATGATGATGATATTCATTCGATTGATTGTTGACATTGATAAGTTTGATGAATAGAAATGTGTGAATGTCTTTCTTTTCTGAGATATATCGATAAAGATCAAAGTGTCACATAACAGTCTATAAGACATTCATGAGTAGGTGTAAAGATTAAGTCAGTTCCCCAAAACATAGAATACATATCATGACTTCTACTCGTCTATTTCTTTCATCCTTTGATTGTCGCCCATTTATATAATGAGTATTGAAGACAGAAGGGAGAGAGCGTGTTTATGTATAGTGACAATATATATATATATATATATATATATATATATATATATATATATATA
>JAJEKB010021277.1:1049739-1070739 GCA_022393335.1 Macrotrachela quadricornifera | reverse complement strand
GTATGCAGAAAGACAAAAGTACAGTTCATTTATCTCATTGTTCTCTCCACTCTTTAGCTTAGGTTTTATCATGATGCTTAATCCGCGATCAAATAGATTAAGAATCAACCTTAAAATGCTTGTGACAAAGTCATCTAGATCGTAACGGTATATCTTTTATTTTTTGAATTAGTAGTGCCACAGACGGAATTATTCTTTTCATTTCCCATTAAAAAAAATGGTGATTAAAATTGATTATAAATCAATTATAATTCGCAAAAAATTCAACTTATGTAGATTTTAATTGCTATTTTAATCAATATAATTTTGATTAAAATCCATGAAAATGAATTTATAACGTGATTATAGCTGGATTAAAAGTCTCATTTTAATTCAGTATAGAACCACGCTGGATACGGATTGAAATCTTCTACTCCATGGAACAACGATAAGGAAACGGTTTTCTAAACGCCTGTACGTCAGGATTATCTCTGTGAGCATCATATTCTGATGGGATTCTGACTAATATACAGGCGCTCAGAAAATCATAACCTTATCTTTGTTTCGTGGAGTGACAGATTTCAATCTGGGTTTGGCAAGGTCCTTTGCCAGTCAATTCGGTAAAAACCGTAGAATAACATTATTGGAATTACATCAGGCCACACCATAACACATGAAACTAGTCGAAGCATCTGTTCATTTGCGTAAGGGCTACGTCTATCAGTTTTTAATATCCCAGTATCCCAAATAAAAGAAACAGAAAAGATCTGACATGATACTATAAATATAAAGACATATCAAATAGAATCATAACCAAAATGCATTGTGTTGCTTCATATATGTTGTCCTCAAGACAAAAATATAAGAAAAGAAAAATATCTAATCTTGTATTAAAAATATCAAAGCATACCAAACAGAACCATATATATACTGCATCGAATACTTCACACACACTGTAGCAAAAAATCTAAAATACAAGAAGCAAGGAGTATCTAATCTCATACTGCAAATATGAAGACATACCAAATAGGATCATAACCGTAATGCATTGAATACTTCGTATACCTCGCACTAATATTTAAAATAAGGGAAACAAAGAAATCTGATCTCATACTGTAAATATTGAAACATACCAAGTAGAACTATATCTTAATGCATTGTATACTTTCAACACGTTAAGATAATGGTAAAGGTAAAGTTTAGCTTTTGCTTCACATAATCTAAAAATTTTGCTTTAAAAAGTCTAATTGATTAGAATCAATTTGTCTCGACATTTTATTTAAATCTATTACAATACAACTCTGAGTTTAATAAAGGCATAGAGACATCGTGATATAGAGATGTAGATGCATATGACTATAATTGTGTGGAGATCTAGAAATAGAGTGGTATGGAGATATAGTGGCGCAATTATATAGATATATACAGATTGAGGACCATATATCTATAGTGGTGTAGCAGTATAATGATCGAGGTATAGATGTCTGCACTGCTCGTAATTGGAGATACAAGTTTTGCTACAAGCTAAAGTTTTTTAAAGAAAAGAAATTTATTGCAAAATCAAATTTCTAATCATTTAGCATATAATCGATTAAAATCAGTTTATCTTCATTTTTTTAAGATTATACCTCTCATATAAAATTCTGGGTTTTACGTATAAATTTTTGTCTTTGCACACACCGTTTTATCCTTTTACTGTATATAATCGATTATGCTTGATTAAAGACATTTAATCATTTATAATCATCTTGTCACCATTTCCTAGTTAAAACTGTCACAGTAATAAAGTAAGATATTAGTCTTTATTCAGATAGACACGCAGAGTTTTTGTAGGATACAACAGACTAAAAATCTTTGTAGTCGTATTTTTGTTTAATGTACATGTCCTAAAAAAATTGTTGTATATGTTTGTGCTGCATGTAATTTACTACGAGTCAAGATATGTACATGAATTTAACCTATTCGTACTTATGAAATTCCCTGAATCAATATAATCGAGTTCTTAAATTATTTACTGGTTTAATCAAGTATGGTAAACGTGACATCAGTCGACCAAGGCGGAAAATGTCAGCTACGCCTAAAATTTCTCTCGTATATTTTTCAGATCGTTTTCATTATTCTATGTCGTTTTCTGAGACAAAGAAAAGAGATATTCGCCAACATTATCAATTTTCGAAAATGAATATAAGTGGATTATGAATCGAATAAAATTTTATATAAACAAAAATCATGTTCGATATAGAGCAAGCAGTGTTTTTCGAAAGTCCTAATTATGAACACTGCATTTTTCGTTTTCTTAACCTAGTTCATAGATCATAAAGTTTATGTTTTTACTTTTTCTAACATAAACTTGAAAAAAAGCTTCTTTTGTCACGCAAACAAGATCAAAATCAACTGCTTACAGGCGATCAAATTATGAAAGAAGATGAGGCATGTAGAACATACCATGAACCGTAATAGATCTTTCACTGTGATAACTGATTAAAATTTAACATGGTGAAACCAATCTTACGATTTAATCAATAAAATTGAGTGCACAAAAAATAAGAAATAGTTTAGTCAAACACAAACACATGATGTATACGTAAAAATTTATCATCAGCTGATTTTACAATGATTTATACAATTAAACGAACGAAAATATCTTTCTATTTGTTTATCTAGTAGTTTCAATCTAACTGAAATAGTCACATTGACTTCGACCTCAACCCATATTTGGTTATATATTAGATAATTGATTATAATCGATTAAAAATCCTAAATCTGATTTTATTTGATTGAAGATTTTAATTAATTTTGAGATTTATAATCTATTTTACATATAAATCTGATTTAACATAAAATAATCGATTATAATTGATTAAAAATCCTAAATTTGATTTCACTTGATTGACAATTTTAATTAATTTTAAGGATTATGACTGATTTTAAATAAAAATCTAATTTTCAACCAAATAATTAATTGTAATCGATTAAAAATGATTAAGTTTCTAATCAATTATCAAATTAAAATCGATTTTAATCGGATTTTTCTGAAAAATAACAGGTTTTTTACAAAAATCAGATTAATTTGACAATAATCAAAAGTAATCGCGATTTTTGATTAAATATTTTTCAATGGGTTTTCGTCAATACTATCACCCAAATTACTAGAGAATACATTTTTTGAGAAAGAGTTTACATGAGCACGATGTTTTTGGAATTGAAATTATCTTTGTTACACCTGCTCTCGAACAGACGTGTAGATTCAATGAAAATATTCTTATTAACATTCTTCTTAGATTTCCAAATTTCCTAAAACGATTTGCATTTTTTAATCACTTTTTGATTGATCTATTTTATCATTCTACTTTTAAAAATATTTGAGATACCAACTAATAATTATATTCCTTACACAATATGATTATCTTATTTCGGTATCGGAGGACAACGTACCTGTTTAAAATCTTTTTAATATATATATACATATTATTTTTGAAATATAGCGACAAGCACTACATTTGCAATCAGTCCAACTGCAATGACTACGATCTCAAGTACTACAATACCAAGTGAGTGTTTCGGTGCCTCTAGAACAGTAGAATTCATTCAAACGTAGAAATATCATTGTAATTAATCATTTATCACAGATAACTGACAATTACTTTGTATAATAAACAATCACAGAATATTTCTGTTGCTTATACCATACGAGTATTTCAACTGCGGGATATATGACATAGGATTTTTGTTCCTTCGTATTTGGTATACATTCGACTAAATTTTATAGAAAATATAACCTAAATACAACCGCATTGGGATCCAACTGGAATTTAGTTAATTTGACATCTGCATTAAGAATATTGTCAAAAGTGAATGCAAAACTATGCGACGAACATAATGCCTCCGAACCATACGTAGGTTCAAATTTCTGAGTAACTACATTTGACGTTGTCTTGATCCGTAAATAACAGCATTCTAGTTCGCAGTACAACTACCTATATTTTCTTCTTAAAAAATAAATGATTGGCTTATTGGCTTTGTGATTATATTGCCTCTTCATATTGAATTAGCTCTCTTTGAATGTCATTTCTGTGTAAAACGAAGTCACAATATCCTAGTTAATTACTAATCGACTATGCTTCCTCTGCGTCACATGGTGTTTCAAAGATAAACTCTAGAAATAATAATCAGCTCGTTTCAAGATGACTTTTTTTGATAGGAAGATGTGAGTAATACAGCATGATCCATAGGCATCTCCATTGTAAGATCAATCTCGAATTTCATGTTGAGTATGTACAGATGAGATAAGTTCGAAATGGATCATTGACTAGTATTGAAAGTTTTGATAGTGATAATCGACTCGTTCGCGCTAATGAGACACTTTTTTCCTCAACTGCTATGTTTTTATGGATTTTTAAATAGAAAATATGCTATAGAAGCTACCAAAGTTATTTTGAAAAGGATTAAAAAATAAGGGTTTTGTTCCAAATAAACTTTTTATACTTAGGGTTGACCAAAAGATCGTAGCCCTGTTTTTAAAATTTTATAAGATAGTTCATACCGAAATTTTTTTGTATAAATACATAGTAAAATGCCTCGTCTACAATAATGCATCGAACAAATCTATCTTGGGTTTGAATTTATCACATACATATGTGTATTGTTTCATTTCTTTTAATTATGGGATAATTCATTCTCTCTCATCTCGCCACTCTACGTTTGTTTCTGTTCTCCGTATTCGATGAACTTGATATTGACCTTGACCTTTGCAATTTCTATTACGTATATCACAACACGTGACATATTTCAACAGCCGATATATTATTCGAGAGACCTCTCATCACCATTACAGTTATTTTCTCGTGTGAACAGATAAGCTCTTCCGAAGTCTTTAACATGGATGATGAATTTAATCGATACTACATTAAAATTCGAACTATTTTTGGAATAAATGCAAAAACAATCTGCGAAGAACTTACAGACGCAGTGGGGTCCGGAGCTCCAGCGTATGATGATATTATGGCTGAGACTTCTCTCTCCCATGGTACAATTGAACGAATTATTCATGATAGCCTAAAGATGAGAAAAATCACATCACGGTGGGTCGCCCATGAACTGACTGATGAACAAAAGCAAGAACGACTTAGAATTTGTCGTCAGAATTTAGCAAAATTTCGAAATGGAACATGGCGATTAGATGACATTGTTACTGGTGATGAGACATGGATTTTTTACAGACAAATTGGTCGAAAGTCGAGCAATGCTACCTGGGTTGGTGAGAATGAACCACCAAGCACGATTGTTCGTCGAAATAGGTTTGAACCTAAGACATTATTTTGTTTTTTCTTTAATTCAAATGGTCCTTTTCTTATTCATAAAGTTGATAAGGGGAACACTATCGACCACAACTATTATATCGACAATTGTCTCAAACCTGTTATCAATGAAATACAAAGACAAGCAAAATCATCGCGCACAAAGTGCATCAGATTGCTTCATGATAATAGTAGTCCTCAAACTCATTCCGATGTTACTGACTAATTAACAGAAGAAGGTATTGAAATAATACCACATCCTCCATATTCACCGGATCTTGCTCCATGCGACTTTTGGTTAAACGATTACATCAAGAGCAATTTGACCGATCAACCGAACGAAGAATCGCTAGCTCAGGAGGTTTACAAAGTATTGAAGAATATTCCAGAAAAAGAGTTCAAAAAGACTTTCGACAAAACTGTTAGAAAGGATGCAACTTTGTATTGATAATAATGGTGGCTATTTTGAACATTTAATAAAATAAAACTGAAAATATCTTCTTCGTTTTATATCCTAATTTAATGTTGTCAGAGTTCAAGTCTAGTGGTAAGTATGATACATTTCATATAAAGGAATCTGAAATTTGAATCCAAAATAGAGTTTTTCGATGCATTATTGTAGACGAAGAATTTTACTACATATTTACACAAGAAAACTTTCGATATTAACCATGTTATGGAATTTTAAAAATAGGGCTACAAACTTTTGGTCAACCCTAAGTAGAACAAGAACTACGTATCGCAGTCAAGTATCATCGTGATCTTGACGATTGATGATTGAGAATTCCAGTATTGATTAATATCGTAATATTTCTACAATCAAACACAGGATTTCTTCATCAAAATATTCGAGCGAGTGGTTGACACTGAGAAATCGGATTATTCCCATTCCCAATAATGGCAAAACGAGACACAAGTTATCTTTTTTTGATTAACAATCGATTCTATCTTGAGTTTCTATTAGGAAAAGAGTGTTGTCTCAACAAACATGTTATTCCTTGAAATAATTCTCAGAACGATATGTTGCTTCGTCAAATACAGCATCACTCCACTTTTTCTTGCCATTCGAAATGTCGTTTTTTGGTATTACAACTATTAACTTGAGACGGAAAATTTAAATTTGAGCATACACTCCATATATTTAGGAAGAACTTGAGCGTTTCAACGAAAGAATATGTGAAAACAATTCAGATTGACAGTTTGAGGAGAAACAAAGATCATTCAAAAGGTAGAGCATTTTCGAAAAGTATAGGAGAATCAGAATATAAGATGACGCAGAGGATGAATGGATGTGGATATGCATTGTACTAACAAATCCACCCCACTCACGTATCCTCAACAAGGTTAGTTAAATATAAAGACTATCCATACACATTCAAAAATTTTTCTCGAAAAATGCATATAATACTGAAGAATATCATGTAGGCGTGCTGATATTTGTCATTTTGTAAGTACAAAATCGCGCATTGGATAATTATCGACATTTATGGATTAGTTAAAAAAAAGTGATGGAGAATTTTTTTTATATGTTGGAGCCGATATCTCGTGATTCATGTAATCTGTTCTCTTATTGTCATAGGGAATGTTCACTGTTGGCTTCCTATACCAGTATGGATGCAACACTGGTGCTGTCCAAGTATTTATTTCTTTTTCTTTGTTCATAATATATTAATTATGTTTATTTGTAGTAGGTTGGTCCTGTGGTAACTTGTATGGGGAGTGTAATCACGTAACGCCGTCAGGAATCGTGGAGACTTCAGATTTTCTTTCATCGACACTTGACAAATACGTAGGATGTGAACGACCGATCAATGTATCTACTAGCCAACAGTATTCTCAATCGTGACTGCTGAGAGTTTTTAAGGACCTGGCGTCAACAAATGAATCACTCCAATACAAGAATATTCGACGACAGTGGCGGAAAAATAGTTTGGAATACACGGGCTAACTTTTCAAATATTTGTGCTTTCGAGAAAAATAATGGATGATCCAGAAATAATTTCACTCTGTGTTTTTGCCTGCTTTTCTCTTCAATGTGCTTCATTGTTACAAGTTCTACCTTTTGCATGCAACTTCTTTCCTTCTTTTATAGTTTATATTCTTTTCTGTTATTTTATCTTTCTTTTCCTTTCTATTAACTAATATGACCTGATTCGTTTTATATTCTTTGTTATTATGATTATTAAAAAGGCAAGTCAAATCATTTTTTTTTAGATGAGTTGACTTTTGACTTACAAGGGAACATTCCCAGATGTCCAAACACTTTTAAGTCATGACTTAATGCATCTTGTAGACCTCAGCGAGCTGTATCTATGGTAAAAAAAGTTCGTGCTTATGGCTTGTTTTGGAGGAGATCAATCACTCTTAATATTCCAACTGTAAGAACCGTTGTGTCAGGAGAAAACTACTGTCTTAACTAATATAAGTTGAAATGAGCTAAGATTTTTCTCACGTATATTCGTACACATATCTTATATTATTTCGCAGATATGCGAGATGTTTTATAATTGAAACTATTAAAATATCGAGCACTTATGTTGTATTACAATTTAAAATGCTTCATAAGTATAATTGAGCATGATGATATATTTATTTTAACCTCTATGCTATTGATAACAATATGTGCACAAGTATATGTGAGAAACAATCTTAGCTCGTTTCAACTTATATTAGTTAAGATAGTAGTTTTTTCCTAATACAATGGCTCTTACAATTGTAATATTACGAATGATCGATCTTCTCCAAAACAAGCCATAAGCACGAACTTTTTTTACCATAGATACAGCTCGCTGAGATCTACAAGATGCATTAAGTCATGACTTGAAAGCTCTCGGACACTTGGGAATGTTCCCTTGTAAGTGAATGAATATCCGATAAACATTGTTTGTATGTGAGTAATTTTTGAATTAAATTCTATTATTTTCTAGTACGAATCCCAGGTCAAACAATCCGGCAAGGAACCTGCCGGTTCCGCGGTACTACGGAGTTTTCACGGAAGCAGTATTCCGGTCGGATTTTCTTGGATTTTTCCGCTTTCTTTCAGCCAATATCTTACCGTAAACGCAGGGAGAATTTACCGGTAAAATTTCGCTCAATTTCCAATATGATCCGACAATCGGATCTAATATGCGTAGGTGGATCAGATAGACGTCCGCCGATATGATGTGCGTAGGCGGGTACATGTATATATATAAGGGTGTCATTTCAGTTAAACAATCATTTGGTAGTTAAACACTTCACAAGTAAGTTGACCAAAGAAGACTTGCAAAGGTGAGCTGAAATCTAATCTTGAGATTGAGAATTCAGGTTTTAATCATCATACACATCATTAATACTCAACTAATTAGTAATTAACTAATTAGCACTCATCTTATTAGTACTCATATTATTAGTACTCAAATGGGAAGGAAATACGCGGGAACCGGGAGAACTCGCTGGAAAGCGGCTCGATTCCTTCCGGTTCCTTTTGGATCCAGAAGTGGGGATTTTTCGACCTCGGATATTCCGCGTTGGATCCGGTAAGGATCCGGCGATTTTCCGTGTTAATCCTGTGAACGTATTTCGTCGGCCATATCGGGAAACGATCCGGTGATTTCCGTGCAGGAATACTGCTTTCTTTTCCATAATTTTTTCCCGTGGGTTCGTGAAGGAAGTGCATGGGAAACCGCTGGAATGTGCTGGAAAAGTGTGTTGTTCCTTCAGGTTCCGGAAGCCGGAAAGTTCGACCAGGGATAATTAATCGATATTCTTTAAAATGAATTAAATGAATCATTTCTATTAAGTTGACATCTATACTATTTGAAACAATGCACTAAGCAGTAAAAAAAAAACGTAATCTCCTATAGACACAAAAAAATAAGTATGATTTTCATAAAATTTCCATATTTCACAATTAAACACGAAAACTACATGTTTATATATTATTATACATAAAGAGAAGATCCAACATTAGATTTTTATTTTTGATCTTGTAATGGAGTACTAGTATATCCTTGTTCTGTATCGACAATCGAAGCTTGAAAAGCAACATCATTATCATTATTATCGGCGATTTCACTTGGCCACTTACGACCACATGCTGGTACTGGACTTAATTTGCATAGTCCACAGTATATAAGTGAAGAAAGAATAAATCCCAAATAGAAATTTAAATGATACATATTCTGTGCTGCAGTTGAAATATTCACTCCAACAGCACCAGCAAATCCGACTATATTAATAAGAATTCCTGCAATATATGCAACATATGCTCGCCAATTCACACCTAATGTAAAGTAGTATGCACCTTGTTTTGATCCTGAATAAAGTTGTTCAATATCTAGATAACCTTTTCTTACAAAATAATAATCTGTTATGATAACACCAATAACTGATGAAAGAAAAGTAGAATATGCAGATAGATATGTTGTAAATGTTGAAGAACTGGCAATCAATTTCCATGGACAAATGATTAATCCAACTATGGCACAAATATAACCAGATCTTCTGATATTAAGAAATTTTGGTAAAAGTGCTGTTAGATCAGATCCTGCTGATATAGAATTTGCTGCAATATTAACACCAAGTTGAGCTAATGCAAATGATAATGCAATAAAGAAAACACCTGCACGTGTTCCAGATGATGGATTTTTATCAAGAAATTTGCTTAGAAGATCAAGTGGATTCCAAATACTTTCACCAAATATCACATTTGATGATGAACCAACAATAACAC
The DNA here is from genome assembly GCA_022393335.1 of Macrotrachela quadricornifera. NCBI lineage: Eukaryota > Metazoa > Rotifera > Eurotatoria > Philodinida > Philodinidae > Macrotrachela > Macrotrachela quadricornifera. Next base: position 1,060,749 of record JAJEKB010021277.1, on the reverse strand, counting down.
CAATGAAAGATGTAATTGAAAAACCAATTGGAATAGTGAATAACTGTGACCAAAAAGTAGCTGATGGACGTGTAGCGAAGCGAGTATAATCTGGATTATTAACAATCAGTGTAACAAAATTTGAGATACAACTCATTATTCCACTCATCCAAGACCAACCACGTTGATTACCTGTCAAATAGATATATATCGATATAATCTGATAAAGAACATTAGAATATTACTTCAAAAATATATTCATAATGACACTTTCAATATTCAAAAACTTTTCTTGCATGCCATTCAATTTTCTATAAGTCTATTAAATTAAACTAGGTAAAAGTCTATCCTAAGTTGTCGACGCCTCCATTTTTCTTATGGAATAGACTTTTCATTCATTTTAATTGAAAGAGTTTCTTTTTAAAAAATAAGATTTCTAATCAAAAATCCACGAAATAGTAATCTTTTTAGTGTCCTGTTTATTAGCATCTCTCACTGAAATAAGGTGAGTGTACAAGTGAGGAAATTATTATTAAATTTTAAGAATTTTTGTTCACTATTTTTATGAACGAATGAATATCACCAAATCGCTATTTCGATATCATATCATGTTCATGCATACTTACCTATAAGTGTGCCTGGTTGATGAATAATTGGACCAAAACCTTTTGCTAGCACTAAAGACCAGATAAAAAATGCTATGCCTGCAATAGGTACAACAATTGATTTAACAGTGAATAGAATTCGGATTTTCTGCACAGGAAACCAAATAGCAATTAGTGAAAGTGTCCAGAATATAATAAAACCAATAAAATCTCTTGTGTTTGTACCAGATGATGCTGGTAGAGTGTTTGGTAATGTTTCATATGAAAGAGAAATCGATCGAAAGATAAGTACAATACATTGTCCACCTAACCATGCTTGTGTACCATACCAAACACATGCCATAAAACCTCGATTGAGAACAATCCAGAGTGAACCAAACATGCCGAATGATGATCGACTAACAACTGGGAAGGAAATATGATATGTCGCGCCAATTCGTCCAGTTAAACAGATGAAAATGGCCCCAATTATATAACCAATCCAAACACAAATCAATGCTTCCCACCAAGCCAATCCACCAAGGACCATATTTGAAATAATCATCCATGTATTAATATTAATGGCATCAGCAAGCCAAAATGCAACAAAATTCCACGGTCCCCATAAACGTCGTTCAGATTCAACTGGTTTCAAATCTTCATTTTTACAAAATGCTTCACGTCCAGAAAAATCTTTAACGGAATGATCCGCATAGAGCCAACTAGGTAATTTCATCACTATTTAAACAGTAGAAGAGTCGAAAATTGTTCTAAATATAGAAAGAGAGAGTTTATATTTAGTCTCTTGGGCTTTCTCAAAAAATTCGTTCGTTCATATTTATAACAAGTTCAAAAACCATTCAATTTTGACATTTAATTCCTTTATGATAAGACAGATATTATCTCAAATTTTTATATTTTCATTTTTAGAAATAAGGCAGCTTTAAAGCTAACATTTTGGAAAGTCTTTTATGTTTATTATCTAACAATAAAAATTAATATTTCAATTTACAGGTGATGTATACATCTGCCTAGCGACGTTAATATTGCCTTTTTTAAATATGTTCCTTTTGCTTGTATTTTATATATTTACAGGATGAGATTACACCTCATTTGTAGTAGTAAACAACTACTTATTATTTCATAAAAATAGTAGCATTGCAAAAAAAACTTGAAATAAAAATGTTGATGAAAGTTTATCAGAAACGTGTAATGAAGAAACGATCGTAAGATTTGATTTAAACAATCATTGTTGAAGACAGATATAGATATATACCAGAAATATCCAATTAACATTCGGATTTTAATTCACCCTACATCATACTTTCAATATATATTTATTTTCACGGTATTCTTTCTACATGTTTTTCTCCATCTTTTCATGTATACTCATCAATATTTTTCTTTCTATTTTTGGATCACAGATGTCATAAAGTTTGGTTATTTTTGAGTTTGTTATAAAAAAGAATAAGCAATTTTTTTAAAGGGTCTAAGACTTGTGGATCACCCTTTATTATGCTAAAAAAATATTTCAGTTAATAAGAAAAATCTAGATAAAATATAATGAAGCCATAAGAGATAGAAAAATTTAAAAGATTATACAAACTTCATTAATTATATGCAAAAATATTCCTTGAGAGCCAACAAAAAAATATAATAGAAATACAAACTAACAAAATGAATTGATCGAGAGAAACATATCTACACTTCTTTTTATGATGAATAATCGTTAGAAAATAATAACATTAATCATTCTTCTCCCCCTTCTACTATATATGTGTTATATATCTCATTTGACCTCTTCGTTCTTTTCTTTTTTTTCCTCTTTATACCAATACATTACGCATGATCAATTTTATTTTTTTGTTGTGAGAATCAGTCCATTTATCTCGCGAATAAAGACAGTCGCTCTTCTCATAATATCTGATGTAGGCTAAAATTTATGAGTAACAATACCTTACAATGGTATACATCATGAGTATAAGAAAGCTATAAAAATAATGATGAGAAATAGTCATGAAAATGTTAAACAAAGATTTTTATTCTAACCATTTTTTTATCATTTCTTAAACGAACTTCATGTAATTGAAAAGAATCATTATAATATTTTCTTTCTTGACTAAAGTCATTTATTCATTTATTAAAAATTAAATTTATGTTTTATAAGGCAAAGAAAAATATATCATTTAATAGAAAAACTAACAAACTAAAACGCAAGAATTTCAGTACTTTAAGAAATAGTCGTTACTGAAATAATTAACCGTAAAACCATTCTAAAATTAAAGATAAAAAAATTTATTTTGACTGTTCATAAAATTTTTAAGTATAATAAAAACCATACGATTTGATAAAGCAATTGATGCTTTATCTAACTATTTTAAAACAAAAAAAATCTGCAATTTTGCATAAATACAACAAACTGAATTAATTTTTCAAAGACAGAAAGAAAGAGTTATAATCAGAACAGTAACAGTATTTTTAATAACAATGATGTACAGTGCAACTCAAAAATGAAGCAAAAGTAACAGAAAGAAAGAATAAAATATGCATGATATTCGTCGACCATAAAAATAAAAAAAGTGACAGTTAAGGAAAAGAAAATATTTCATAGCTATTTTTTGCCCCTTCAAAACCTATAGTACTTAGGACAATCCAAAAGTAGTGAGGGAGGTACTTTTTTTCTTAAGCGGGGGTATAAAACAATTCATTTTTTTACCAATAGATCGAGCGTGTTTCGCTCTATTTTTCTATGCTATTTGATCACTATTAAACTGTTATCATAATAATAAAATTTCGATAAGACCTTCTTCTGTCGCATATTTGCAGGTACCATGAATGCTCGTGTATATTGTTGGAATAACTTTTGATAGAAATAAGATAGAGAACTGCGGTGTTTCTAACCCTCAAAAAAAACGCTTATTTTAGGAAAAAAAGAAAAAACAAAAAAGTTGATAGAATATTGTAGTAGAGGTTCGTCTAGAATAAGTATTATCCATAAATAACTGAATTTAAACAGTTGAGTCTTTCGCAGTCTTTAGATTTTCGATTAGCGGTTTGAATGTAAACACGATTATTGAAGATTCACTGTAAACAATTTATGGAATAGATCTCCTCTTTAAAAGATGAACTAAAACCTTACAAAAAGCAGATTAGAAAAATCAGTAATCAGCAACTTGATGTGTCTTCATCTCCTCTTTCGAACGGCGAAAATCACAGTTCCTTATCTTGTTTCTATCAAAAGTTATTCCAAAAATACTCACAAGCATTCATATTTATACGACCAGCGTATATGCTACAAAAACAGATTTTATCGAAATTTGATTATTATGATAACAGTTTAATAGTGATCAAATACCATAAAAAATAGAGTGAAACACGCTCTATCTATTAGTAAAAAAAGAAACTCTTTTAGACCTCTGCTTGAGGAAATAAGGTACCACTCTCACTACTTTTGGATTGCCCTAAGTATGAGTGGGATTATTTTATCTAAGTGACTATTAGAATGTGTAATGTATATCAAAGAAGACATATATATGAAATTAATATACAGTTATTATCATTTGAATGTCGGTGATACTGGTAATTATGATGCTATGCATAAATTTCCAATTAATGATCACAGGTGTTGTTTTTTAACAAAAGAATTATGAATGAAACATATGAGAAATGCGACAGATTAAACTTCAGTTACAGCGTGCAAAGTTTAATTTGTTATGGATTGAAATCATATTCGTTCATAACAATGTTTTCTATCTGAAAATTTTCTCTACAATTGAAAGTCAGTTATACAAAATTCAAGTATGATATATGTAGATCGGTATTAAGAAATACGTTTGTGTTTTCAGATCTTAACGTTATCATTCGAAAATGTGTTCACAACCATGAAATTATAGCTAATTCTATGTTTTCGCTATCAGTCGAATTTATTATATAGTTATAGATGATGATTGACTTTCAATTTTATATTTGTGTCGATTTTTTTTTTATTATAATTTTGATTTCGATTTGTTTTATTGGAAAATAAGTTGTCGAAGAGCAAAGAAGAATCAGTTTTAATGTTTACAATAGAGGCAAAGATAATGCGGTCGGAATAAATATATGAGTCATCAATAGTAAACAAAATTATAATTTATTATTTCGATGAAGAAAACTTTTGACAAGATTACTAAATCGATCAGTTACAACTTTTTTCATCTAACAATTATATATATGCTGAAAATATCTAAATAATCAGATAATATATGATTCGAATTGTCTTCCTCTATTTTGGGATCTATTTCGACGTTATAAGTAATTCTGTAAAGTCATATCATATTTGTCTATCGATATCTAACAAGATAAAATCATTAACTAATACTATCTGTTTGAGTCTGTATATTACTCATTATTAAAGATTATAGTGTAGATGATAAATATAAGCGTGTCCATATCGTTAGATTTTCTTTTCGAATTACAGATATTATTTGCTGAGTTTTTCTTATCAGATAATTATAATTCCATTATTACTAAAGCTCTATCTTATTTTTGTTCTGTTGAAAGACTAAAGCACTAAATTTTTATTTCTATACAAAAAAATTTGCAAATACCCTATAATGACTATTATTGCTGACTATAATCTAAAAATTTCGAATCGTTTCATTGTCAGCAACGTAAATGCATGAACATTTGTTAGCGTTGTTCTATAATCATTTTACCTGACATTTTCTGAAAAGATTGATTCATTAGTATTTTTTTTCACAGCACATTGATCTTAAAATAGCAAAGATTTGGCGAATCAATAAAATGAAGATATTGACTGATTTTATGATTTTCATAGTTATTGGATTTGCCGTTATTACTTTGTTTTTTCATAAAAGTATATCAAAACGAATGTTAATAACGCAATAGTAATCTATGTTAATGTTTTAATCTCGATAGTAACAATATAAAAATACCATATATTGTTTTCTGATATTTAAAAAATTTCCAAATTATTTGATAAGTCTTTCAAAGGTATTTACATGCATTTATTAAGTTGTCATGAATTTTACGATATCCAATACTTAGGGCAATCCAAAAGTAGTGAAGGGGGTACCTTATTCCCTCAAGCAGAGGTCTAAAAGAGTTTCTTTTTTTACTAATAGATAGAGCGTGTTTCACTCTATTTTTTTATGGTATTTGATCACTATTAAACTGTTATCATAATAATCAAATTTCGATAAAATCTGTTTTTGTGGCATATACGCTGGTAGCATAAACATGAATGCTTGTGAGTATTTTTGAAATAACTTTTGATAGAAACAAGATAAGGAACTGTGATTTTCGCCGTTCGAAAGAGGAGATGAAGACACATCAAGTTGCTGATTACTGATTTTTCTAATCTGCTTTTTGTAAGATTTTAGTTCATCTTTTAAAGAGGAGATCTATTCCATAAATTGTTTACAGTGAATCTTCAATAATCGTGTTTACATTCAAACCGCTAATCGAAAATCTAAAGACTGCGAAAGACTCAACTGTTTAAATTCAGTTATTTATGGATAATACTTATTCTAGACGAACCTCTACTACAATATTCTATCAACTTTTTTGTTTTTTCTTTTTTTCCTAAAATAAGCGTTTTTTTTGAGGGTTAGAAACTTGAATGAAAAAACCCGTCAGAAATTATGTTAGAAAAGTCAATAACATATGATTCGATGCATCTTCATCTCCTCTTTCCAGCAGCGAAAACCGCAGTTCTCTATCTTATTTCTATCAAAAGTTATTTCAACAATATACACGAGCATTCATGGTACCAGCAAATATGCAACAGAAGCAGGTCTTATCGAAATTTTATTATTTTGATAACAGTTTAATAGTGATCAAATAGCATAGAAAAATAGAGCGAAACACGCTCGATCTATTGGTAAAAGAATAAATTGTTTTATACCCCCCGCTTAAGAAAAAAAGTACCTTCCTCACTACTTTTGGATTGCCCTAAGTACTATAGGTTTTCTTTTTATTATAAACGAACATCTATTGTAAAAGTCTTCAGACAAAACGTTTATTTATTTTTCAAACACTTAAACGTCCATTAATGAAAATTCAAAATAATTAAGCAAAATCAGATTTTTGTGCTCTTTCTAAATTAGTATTGATTAGAAGTGAGTCAAATATCCGTTCATTGTTCAGTTGCTGAAAGTGTATGATATGAATCAAAAGTAACTTGTGAGTTAATACGAGAAAGAAACGAGAATAGTATCTTGACGAGGAAAACACTTACTTCCCTACTCTCTGTCACTTGTGTAGGTCAGATTTTCAGGCCGTTCTAAATTGGCAATTTGTAGAGCGTTCAATTCTCTACAAAAATCATATGTTACAATAGGCTTGAACGCAAATGAATAAAATATTAAAGATACTTTTCTGAAAACTGATTTAGTGCCTTTGCTTCCACATAGAACACCAAAGTAAACAGCATAGTTTGTAGAGCAAATTTCGCTCCATAAAACAGACTAATATAAATATCTTTTATGTTATGAATCGAGTAGGATTTTCTCAAAACATAGAAATGCATACAATAAGATCCTACATAAGCGGCATATTCGATTCTGTCAGACATTTGGCTCATCTCTAATCAATACTAAGTCAGAAATATTCCTATTATATATTTGAAAAGAGTACAAAAATCTTATTTTACCTAACTACTTTTAATTCTCATAAATGGCATTTGGACGATTGAAAAATAATAAACATTCTGTCTAAAGTCTTTCTCACCAGAAGTTAATGATAGTTTTATTATTCAGCATTTGTTATCCTATAGTTTTGTAGTATACGAATTGCACGGATAAATCAACTTTCGAATTTTGATTTGTAGCTTTGTGCAAAAAACATGTCTCAATCAGACTGATCTGTTCTGAAACTTTCAATCTTCTTGATTGACCTTATCTCTAAATTATGAACATATAACATTTTGTAATATAAATGATGTGAAATGTAGTATTATTTCTCTGTGCAAAGTTTCAAATAGAACTTCGAAAGATTATTTTTTAGATAAATCTAAGAAGACAGCGACGTTATGCTACAAAATACCATTAAAACCAAATATCACGACAATTTTCAGGACATTCATAGCTTATTAGAGTATATATAATGCACGTAGTCTCAATCCAAGAGTCATTTGATCCCTTCAAATGACTCCTAACCTCTCTTTTCTGCTTATTGCTCCCTGTACCCTTACTAGATCTTTCTTTCAATTTTTGATATGGAATAGTTAAGAATAGAATGTAAAGAACTTTAATCGTCATTTATTTAAACAAATATAATCGTCAGTGAATCAGAAGAAAGAAATGGTTTATGTGCTAGCCGCTGATTCTATCATCTATTAAAAACAGAAATTCAATCAATTTTCATTTATTTATTCAAAGCAGAAAAAGTTAAATATACAATATTCGAAAAGTTTGCCTTAAGCTCATCATGTTTGCTGATGATCGTTACCAGAATCATTATTTACTGCATCTTTTATCTTTTTACCAATTAGACGACGCTTTACCGCTACTATGATACCAATGGCCAAGAAAATATGTCGTAATGATTAGAGCAAATGCTGCCCGGTACAATTCCTCGTGACAATAAGTACTTCTATTTGTTGGATCTGTAGATTGATGACGATTGTTATTACGAAAAACCCAAATATTACCTGCAATGAACCATGAAGGAAACCATAAGACGAAAAGAAATTGAAGTATAAGATTTATCGCCATAAGTTTACGAGCCAGATCTTTCTTGTTCATTTTTCCATAAATTACTTTAGCATCAAAAGAAGCAAGAATATTTAAGAAAACCCAAGCAAATTTTGTAGCTCCATGAACGATGAGAAATATACTGATTTGAGGTTGCATTGGACATTCATTCTTATAACCAATACCATAACGAAGTTCAGGGATTGAAAAGACATATGCAAGTATAATTTGAAGAATTAATACCTTTGATGAATAGTAATTTATTGCTTTGTCAAGACGTTTTTCACATTTTGAAAGAGTTGGTGAAGTAATTTGAGTTCCATCAGCTATATTTGGAGTCTCAATATTTGAGAGCACTTGAGTTGCTTGCATCGTGAATAGATTTGGTTGAATGAATATTAGATATATATGGTAGATAAAAACGATAAAAAGAGAAAAAAAAATATATGCAATCAACCATAAATCATAAAACGATTCATGTTTCCTATATTAATGATAAGAGAAACGTAAATATCAACGAAATATGGTTTTTTTTTGCACAAGATTCATAATATGACGTTTCTCCATCAAACTGACAAAAAGAGATTTAGTAATATATTAAGTATTTGCTTGAATAGGATTTAAAAACGGTTAGATTATTGTTTGGACGTATTCACATCGGATCGTATGATGAATAGATTAATTAATGCGGTGCGAAGCACTGCATTTATGTAGTGCTACGCGAGTTTTTTTTAATGCGGTGCGAAGCACAGCATTTCTGGAGTCCTTCGCGAGGTTTTTTTTTTCTTCTATTTCTTACTTTCTCGACGTACACCTCAAAACTTGTCATTTTGTGGTGCGATGATCTCGTGAACGGAAAGTCGCAAAATATTCGTTGAAACGCAAGATTAAAATATGAAGATCGAACTATGACCATTCGTTTTCTGATTTTCAATAGAAACTTTCGTTTCGTTACAGGGAGCGTAATAAAAAGACGATTTTGAAAAGGACTTTGTTTTTTTCGAAGTTTGAGATAATTAAAACGAAAACAATATAAAAAGTTAGGCGCCATTCTCTCTCTATAACAGCTGTGAATACATATGACGATAGATAATGAATCAGATAGATAATTAAAGCAACAATCAACAATGGTCGCTAAAAGCAAGTTGATAAGTATTGATAGAGTTCTCATAGTGATGAATTTCGTTGTGTCGACACTTTATTGATCGCAACCTTATCTTCTCGACAACATCCACAAGATACAAAATATGACTCGATAAGTCCGACATAGTTTGTCGAGTGCCTGTTTCGTTCTTGTTAAATCCTTAAAACGAATATACGTTTATTATGAATTCCCAGCTTTTCGATAACCGATATTCTCTGCTTCGCACCGCATTTCGTAGTCGAGTGTAACTCCAATACCGTTTATTTATTACTAGAATCCTTTTTCTTTTATTTCAAATATTGAATACAATTCAATTCTATCGAGTACATCAAATTTGAGTATATATTTTAATTATTTTTCTATAACGCATATATTTTTGAAAATAGCAAGCTTCGCACCGCATTTCGCAGTCGAGTTCTACTCGAGTGCCGTCTAGTTTAGTATTGTAAGTCAATGTATGACTAAATAGTGTGATATGTTTTCAATCTACGAGAAAAAAATATTCATTTATCCTATTATTAATTTAAATGAGGTCATCTCAAAGGAGAAACATCATACTTTTATATTATAAAGCATGCAGAACACATTTAAAGTACATTAAAGTACGCTAAAGTGCGGTGCTTCTCTTTTAAATCACCTGGTTACTTGTTGTTCAGTGTTTGTTTTGTTTTGATAAGCAAATATGACAGAAAAGAAAAAAAACTTGATTGATACACATATTCTATCCATTATCAATGCGCTTATAAAGATGACGTTCATATCAGAAAAGTATCTAAATAATCTAGTTTATTTCTTCACTGTATCCGTACGCATAAAAAATGTTGTATTTGTGACACTATGATCTCGAAAACCGAAGGACAGAAAATTATGTTTGAAACGCCATGTGAAAATATGAAGACCAATTTCATACCATTTGAAATCTGTTTCTAAATAAAGAATTTAGTTTATTCACGGGAAGCGTAAAAAAACGATATTTTTCAAACTTTTGGTTTTTTTTTCGTTTTTGAAATAATTAAAACGAAAGAAAATTAGACACCGCTCTGACATAACAACTGTTTAACAGCTGAAAGTGTAACTGATGATTGATGGGTAAATCCATGGGAAGACGACCACTTTTCTGGAAGAAGTTTTTTTTTCTACTTTTTTTCAGCTTAACAAGTGTATAGTGATCAGAAAACATGTTTTGTGAAAAAAAATATGGACTCGATTGAGATTTTCATGGGCCTTTATGCCATTCTTTAGGAACAACTATATGTAAAAAATGGGGGTACATAAGGCTACAAATCGATCCATTGGTATTTTCCCTTCTAAACCCTATTGATTTTTATATGAATAGAAAGAGTAGATTGAGATGAGCATTTTGATACTAAATTTATGGTGTTTTGGTCGATTTTTGAAAGTGTACAACTAGTAACAAAAATACCCATTTTTAGTCATTTTTGCACTTTTTTCTTTAATTATGCGTATATTTTATCAAAAAACGTAATTTTTGTATTCAAACAAATATCAGATTTGGAATCAGCGCTAAAAACTGAGTCGAACTACATATAATTCAAGTCTTTTAAAGACTTTCCATTTTTTTCGAAAAATTCGTCCTACCCCCCCCCCC
>JAJEKB010021277.1:1004201-1024739 GCA_022393335.1 Macrotrachela quadricornifera | reverse complement strand
AAACTTTGAATTACGTCTACCGCAAACGCTCACTATTTTGATTTTTTAAAAAAAAAAAGCTTTTTTCGAAAATTTTTTTGTTTTTCCATCATCTTATTTTCCGTATAGCTCCCTTATAATAAAGACTATAGGTTTGAAAATTTATGGTAATATTCGCCGTATGATAAGTGATTATTACTCCAATTTTGAGCGAATTTGAATTTACTATAAGGGAGAACGAGCAATTTTTCTGAAAACGACCAAGACTTTTGGCTCACCCTTTATCTATAAAGATACGCCTAGAGAAATCCTTTCCTAAGTATATTATTTTTTTTTCTATTTGTGAAATCGTATACTGAATTTACTGCCGTAAGCAATGTTCACAAGGTGCGCATTCTTTATATCCAAATTTTAAAGTTATAATTAATTTATTCGTTCATCACCTAAATAAAATATTATGTTCAATTATTTATTTGTTCAGTGCTTATTTTTTTTCTGCTATTTTCATTTCCTGCTCTCGTTACTTGCATAAAACTACTAAGAAACAACAATTACATCAAATATTTGTTGCATTTTGTAAGCTTGACTGTACAAATTTTAAGGTAAAAAAATTGACCTGTCGTTATTTTCACATCATGTAATATTCTTACAAAGATTGGGTTTTATATTCAGCCATAGAATTATTTCTTAGCATTAACTGATAAAGAAAAATACATAAATCTACTTCTATCCTCTTTGTTAGCTCGATAACGACGACAACGAGCTTAACGTGTGTTTATTTAAATGAAAAACATATCTTCACACACGTGCACACACACATAAATTTATACCTGAAGAGAAGAAAGAAAAAGAGAGGAAAGGAGAATAAACAATGATATAGAAAGAAGTAGAAGATACTAGAATATATGATCAAGAGTCTGCCGCTAACAGTCTTCCCCTACCCATATTAGATGAATGTCCTCGGTCATCATTTATCAGTACATGAAGGTGTAGGATGGATTGAGTACTGTTGCTGTTGAATTATGAACAAACGATGTATAGTTTTATTTAATTGAATTAATTGTTGTTCATGTGGTCTTTTGAATTCTTTTGTATCATCATAAATAAGTGTTAAACAACCAATTAATTGTTGAAATAATTAAATAAAATTCTGATTATTAATTAAATTTTTATGTGATGATTATATATACGCTTGGCCGGAATATCGTGCAACTGCACTTTGATCACGTAAATGAAGCGTTTAATTCATATTATTGTGAAAAGTGTGAATTTTCAACACCGTTCAAACTTCTCGGCTGATTGCACCATTTTGTGCAAAAAATTACTTTTCATAGCGGTGTCTGTTCATAAAACTTAGTCAGTTTAGCAGTTAAAAATAGGAAACGAATTAAGTAGAGCCAAAATGCAACGGAATACGTTTCTAGATTTGATTTAAAACTCGTTTATTATTTCATTTTTAGGCTGCACGAGTATCACTCCTCATCACTAAGAGAATGAATAACAAAAGTAAAAAAATTACATGTATCAGCGAGAAAAAGAAAAATATGCAAAACGAAAGGATAGATATTTTTGAAAATATCTATTTTTTTTGTCCTATACATTTTTTCTTTCTTTTCTTTTGTATTGATACGTGCAAGTTATTGCTTTTGTTATTCATTCTCATAGTGATAAGGATTGATCCTTGCACAATCTAGAAAGAAAATGATAAGTGATATTTAAATAAAATTCATAAATGTATTTCATTGCCATTTAGTTTTATTCATTTTGTATTTATTCATGTTTTAGATATGTCAAATATTGAGTATCGAGCAGTAATAAAGTTTTTCACACGAAAAGGACTGAATGCCACCGAAATTACCAAGAAACTAGAAGATTTTTATAACGACTCCACCCCAAGATACCGCACCATTGCGAAATGAGTGGCTGAATTTAAAGATCCAACATGCGGTTTTGAAGATGCACCACACACTAGTCGTTCACCGCCTACAACCACCGTTGAAAATATTGAAGCCGTGGAGCGTGTTGTAATGCGTAATCGACAAATTTCTGCCCGCCGTGTAGCCGACGAGTTGGGGATTCCAAAAACTATAGTTCACAAAATTATGAGCAACCACTTAGGTATGCGTAAACTCTGTGTACGTTGGGTGCCGAAATTGTTGACTCTCATTCAATGCGCTACCCGAATTGAATTTTGTCAGGAGCTACTACAAGAATGTAAACTAAACCCGGCCGAATTTCTTGGTCGCATTGTAACCGGAGATGAAGCATAGGTGCATCACTATGATCCACTCAGCCGTCAAGAAGCTATGATGTGGAAGAAGTCAGGAGAACAGATGCCAGTTCATCATCATCAGAAGCGATTCGCAGGCAAGATTATGCTCGTCATTTTCTGGGACCAGGATGGTGTGCTGTTGAGCGACTAACTGACTCGTAGGGACACAATCGATCGTCGTTACTATGCTTCCTTTATCGAACGTCTACATGCTGCTATCCTACAGAAACTGTAAGGCAAAATCAACCGCCAAGTTTTAATCCTCCATGACAACGCCCCTGTCCACAAGAGTAACACCGTACAAATTGCTATTCGTCAGGCGAATTTCGTCGAACTGAATCATCCTTCCCATGTCGCACATTTATTCTTGGTACCGCCGGTATACCGCGTTATTTGAAAATACCGACGGTATACTGACGATTTACCGGCGGTAGCTCTTAAACTCTCCGGTTCTCATTGTAAACGCTCACAAAGGCCCTTTTCTATCAGAATCGCTATGTTTTAATAAATAAAGTTCATAATTACTGAGAAAGAAATCGGTTTTTCATATATTTTACTTATTAAATTTTTTGCAGCGCCCTCTTTAATAAAAAAATGATCTCGAGATTGAGACCAATTTGTGCTCTGTGGCTGGTACAGGTAGCTCAAGCGCGTCACCAATATATGGTGCCATCGAAAGCAGAGCGACTTCGAGAGTTTTAACAGACTTTAAAAATATTCAGCGGTTTAAACATAAGCTATTACGATGTTCCATTTTCAAAAAAAACCGCCGGTATAGCGCACATTATACCGGACGGTCAACCGACGGTTTTTGTCCGGTTCGAATCACATGGGTTCTTATTCTCCAGATATTGCATCATCTGATTACCATATGTTCTTCCATTTGAAGAAGTTCCTTCGTGATAAGAGTTTTGGCTCGGATGACGAAGTGATTACGACTGTTGAAGACTACTTAGTTAATCTCGGCTCAGAGTTTTTTTTTGATGGAATACATAGTCTGCGTGATCGTTGGCAACGTGTGGTTGCTAACGAAGGTTAATACATCTAATAAATAAAACAATTGTCATCTTATGGTACCTTAGTTGCACGATATTTTCGGACATCCGTGTATCATTATGTAATTTATAGATCATGATTATGATTATAAAATTTTTTACTATTATTTTCTCCAATGGTTATTTATTTACTCGATGGAGTAATTTTCGATATATATTTTGAACTTTCCAGTATATGTGTTTGTGGATCATATAAAAAGTGATAAGGTCTTGTAATTAATTGTTCAATTAGAATAAACTGAATGGATTTTCGTTCATAATTGTGTATATCACATAGTTGTTCAGAGCGTTGTTGACTAAATACCATTTTCATGTGATAATAATTTTAATTATGTTCATTTTGATCAAATAACTCATAGATAGGATTAATTTCTAAATGAAATGATTTTATTTGAAATAATAAACAATATGTTGATATTAACTAAGGCTGATGAATCAGAAATGTTAATATTTCTGTGAATAATGTTTGTTCATCTAGAGAATTATTTCTATCATTATTTTTTATGCATACATTGATAATGGAATAAAAAGTACGGTCTATCAAGCAATTTTAATGTTGAACATGGTGAATCATTGGTTGTAATTACTAAAAATATGCTTATTGACTTAGAAATGAAAATAATCTCGAATAATAATTGGTTGTTATCATAAAAATTTTGTACATTCAAATTCGTTCCAGTCGATTGTTGTTGACCTCATTCAGAATGAATTAAAACTTGTCTATGACCTGTGGAACAAATAGATCTCTCATATGATTAATAAAGAAATGAATGAATAAAGTAAAATGAATAAAATAATCCAAAGTCCAATAATAAATATTATATTGATGTTGAATAAGGTCGATGATAATGAATAAAATATTAGTCATATAGATAGTGTTTGTTTTATTTTGAAAACACGTTTGAATATTTCATAACCAGAAGTTTTGCATAATCATGGCGAAGATAAATTCATTGTAATCGTTGTGAATGATTTTCATCATGCATAAATTGATGAAATCATTCGGTATAATTGTTGTTTGTCGTCACGATATGGTGTATCTAAATAAAATAAAATAATGATCTGTGTTTTGTTTACAATGTTTTTGTTTTTTGATGCTATCGTTGTTGAGGTTGTTTGTTGTTATTGTTGTTGATTTCTTTGTTTAATTATTTATTATTATTGATTTCTTTTTATCTATTTGTTATTTCTTTTTATGTATTTGTTCTTTCTTTTTAACTCTAACGTTGTTCATATTGTTCTTTGGAAGAGTAATTAATTTTCATTTTGATTCTTGCTCGTTCTTGTTCAGTTTCAAATCTGAAACCAATTGAAACTTCTCCTCTGCGTCTATTAAGTGTTAATTGTTGACTTGTAGGAATATTATATTCCTTCATTTCAACCCTAATTTTGCGATACTCATATATGTAGTAGATGGGACGTTTAATTTTGTGTTGAAAGTCAGGATGGTATTTTTATTTTCTCAGATCGAAGATTCCGCCCTTCGGATGCGGTCCGGAACCGGTTGGAAACGGTGTTTTTGCCGGAGCAATCCGGCCGTTTTCATACAAGAAAATGAACAGAATCCGCCGGAAAAAGCACGGATGAGGGAAGTAGTATTTCGGACCGGAAAGCAACTGTACCAGAAACGGTGTATTCCAAGCAAGGGGGAAAAACCAGATCTTGGATCCTTGGGGCCTGATGGATCCCGCTGAATTCTGATGGATCCTAATGGGTTCTATTAGATCCCGATTAGGGGTGGCACTTTAACTTTTAAAGTTAAAGTGACCCTACCTGACACTTTAATTTTAAACAACTTTACATTAAAGTAAGTTTTCACTATGAAAAGGAGTATCTTAAAACTTCATCAAGCTGAATAAAACTTTATAATACTACTTCTAATCACTCTTGCTATCCGGAACGGGGTTATTCGTAGGTCATCAACTACTATATATTTAAGGTACTCTTAGGTCATCAAGAACTGTATATTGAGAGTACCTTTAGATCATCAACTACTATATGCTGGGCATACTCTTGGGTCATCAAGTACTATATATTGGGGGTACCCTACGGTCATCAGCTATTATCTACACTGAAAAAAATAAGCGTAGAATGATAAACCCTCGAAAATGATTTATCAAACTGATGAACCCTTTAATGTACGTTTTTTTCGTTCATCAATGTCATAAACCTTTTGATATACGCTTCCTCTCGATCTACCCAAAAAGGGTATTTCATACGTTGCAGTCTGATAAACTTTTGCGGGTACATCGGCAGTTATATACCCTTTTTTTCGTTTATGACGCAGTTCAGAAACGGAAAAAAGGGTTTATTATACGTTGCAAAATCATAAACCTTTATTTTTTTCAGTGTAGTGGGGGTACCCTCCGGTCACCATTTATTATCTAGTGGGGGTACCCTTAGGTCAACAAGTACTGTATATCGGGGGTACGCTTGAGTCAACAAATACTATATATTGGAGGTATCCTTGGGTCATCAATGAGGGAGCACTTTCATAAATCCTTATGAGGGTTTAGGAAGCTACTTTTTTTTTACAGTGTACCTTACGTCTTCCAGCCTTATCGTATCTAACTATCTATTGGAAATTACTGATCGCTGCGTCCGCTTCTCTATTAATCGAAAAGTGGCTAATCAGATGGGAGTAAACTGTATCTCGCTTATTTCATGGATAACCGTGGGAGTTTCTATGAGGACTTTTGTAGAGCACCTTTGATAACCTCAAATTGGTCCGAACAACCCTATGTTCCATCCTTATCTTCATGGGGGAAAAACGCCTCGGAATCTGATTGGCTATTACAAAAAAGTTTCAGCCAATCAGATTTTGAGGCGTTCTTTCCCAATAGAGATAAGGGGGAACATAGGGTTGTTCGGGCCAATTTGAGGTTATCAAAGGTGCTCTACAAAAGTCCTCATAGAAACTCCCACGGTTATCCATGAAATAGGCGAGATACAATTTTCTACCATCTGATTAGCCACTTTTCAAATAAAAGAGAAGCGGACGCAGCGATCAGTAGTTTCCAATAGATACATATATACTGTAAAGCTGAAAGAGCTTAGATAGTTCGTACAACTTTAAAATTTGGAATTTAATTAAAGTTAAAGTTTTAAAGTGTTCGTAGTTTAAACTTTAACTAAGCTGTTAAACTGGCCACTTTAATTAAATTTTAAAGTTTTAAAGTATTTTAGTTCAAACTTCAATTAACGTTTAACGCGTGTTTAAAGTTAAAGTGCCACGCTTAGTGATGAAATAAAGGTAACCCCAATACGTAGTAGATGAAGATCCAAGAATATTTCCAATATATAGTGAGTGATGACCCGAGGGCACCCCCAATATATAGTACTTGATGACCTAAGGGTATCCCCAATATGCAGTAGTTGATGACCTAAGGGCACTTTGAATATATAGTACACTTTAAAAAAATAACGTAGAATATAAAACGCTTGTCCTGTCTGCAATTCTTCATCAACCCCAAAAAGGTTTATCACAGACTCTTAAACCCTTTACGGGTTTAGGAATCGGTGGGTTTATGAAAGTTAGGGTATATAATAATGACAACCGTTTATGATTATCATATAAGCGAAGATTATTCTACGTTTACAAGAAAAAGGTTTATTATTCTACGCATAGGCGTACATTATTCCGTGGTTTCATAAAAAGGTTTTTTATTCTACCTATAAGCGTATATTATTTTCTACGCTTACATGAAAATGGTTTATTATTCATTGTGTTGGGATATATTATTCTACGTTTACATGAAAAGGGTTTATTAATCAATATGTAGGATAGATTATTCTACGTTTACATAAAAAAGGGTTTATTATTCACTGTATATGGGTACATTATTCTACGCTTAGATGAAAAGGGTTTATTATTCAATGAGTAGGGGTAGATTATTATACGCTTTCATAAAAAGTGTTTGCTATTCCACATATAAAAGTAGATTATTCTACGCATATATAAAAACGGTTTATTATTGTACGTTATTTCTTAGGGAATGTATTGTTCCGACTTTTATGGGAATAATATATAATCTTCTGTAGCGGCATATGTTATCCTGAATGTAGCGTTTTGTCGGGCACGAAAACAACTCATTGTAGGACAATTGGTTATAATGATATAATCCAATTATAAGTTATTATTGTTTTATAACTGAATGGGATTATTAAGATAAGTTAGAAACAAATAGTTCAATGAGTATAAAAATTGTAAGTACTATTTTATTGGCTTGTTAAGAAATTTTTGTCGTTTTTTTACTAAATTTCTTTTTATTTTTTCAATACAAAGAATACAACTAGCTTTCAACGATATATGCTCCATCACTATCTATGACTTGTCGCCAACGCTCTGGTAGAGAAAGGATCCCACTTTCGTAAAAGTCCTGCGACTTTTGGTCAAAGAAGTCGAGAAGTCCCATTTCCAGATCGTATTCGTCGTCGAACTTTTTCTCCTTCAGATAGTTAGAAAGAGAACGGAACAAGTGGTAGTCTGTAGGAGCCAAGTCTGGAGAATAAGGTGGATGTGGAACCGTAATCCATCCAAGCTCCAGTAATTTTTCACGAGTTAATTTTGCAACATGAGGTCTGGCATTGTCATGCAAAAAATAAATTTTATCCTGTTTTCCCTGAAGTTTGGCTGCAACTCGGTCTAATTGCTGGCAATAGAAGTCAGCAGCGATAGTGCGATTAGGTGGAAGAAGTTCCCAGTGAATAGTTCCTCTTACTCCCCACCAAACGCTTGGCATAATCTTCTTTTGGTTAGAGTCATGTTTGGGTGTTGCTACACCTTTTTGTCAAGCTGCCAGCCACTGCCGCTTACGTGTATGGTTAACATATAACACCCACTTTTCATCGCCAGTAATAAGATTATTAAGCCATTGGTAGTTGCCGTGAGATGTCATTAATTCCATGCAAGCATCAACTCTGTGTTGGAGCTGATGCGGTGACAAATCATGTGGTATCCAAACTCCATATTTGCACGTTTTGCCTAATTCGTGCAGATGTGTTGCCACTGTAACATGAGAGCACCCAAGGTGCTCTGCTAAACAACGTGTAGTTAATCTAGGATCATCTTCGATAAGTTCCTTTAAGCGATCGATATCCACCTCGAGTGGTCTTCCAGTATGAGGTAAATCATCGAGTTCAAAGTTACCGTTGTTGAACTGATTGAACCAACGTTGCGTTGTACGAATGGAGAGTGCATTCGTTCCCATCGTATGGCATATGTTACTTGTTGCTTCTCCTGTTTTGTGACCCAGACGAAATTCGTGAAGCAAAAGAAGTCGAAGCTCTCTACGAGATATATGCAATTCTAGTTCGCTATCAGCGTGTTTATCCATAGTTTTATTGTGGTTCGAGAGATATTTACACCGCCTTTATATACCCTTAATATGGAAATTTCCAGAACTTTCTGAACTGTTCTGGGAAAATACGAAAAAAAGGACAAAAATTTCTTAACAAGCCAATAATAAAATATTTCTAGATCAGAACTTTAGTTCATAATAAAATCTCTATAGCTTAAGAATTGAGTTTATCATAAAGTCTTCATAGTTTAGGGTAAGAGTTTATAATAAAACGTTTATAGTTGAGGATTGGAGTGTATATTAAAATGTTTATAGTTTTGGCCTTTAGTTTATTAGAAAATCTTTATGGCATAGAATCCGAATTCATAATAAAATCTTCATGGTTTAGAGCTTGAGTGTATAATAAAAATTTTATAGTATAGTACTTGAGTTTGTAATTATATCTGTATAGGATTGGACTTGAATATATAAAGATATATTCGTAGCGTAGCACTTGGATATATATAGATGCATTCATAATATAGGACTTTAGTGTACTCAGAAAAAAAAAAGGAGTTTTGCAGAACCTTTTTAGGGGTTCGGCCCGCGAGTACAATTCAGAACCCCTCAGAAGGGTTCTGGCTCAAAGTGGATTTTGTGAAAAACTAACTGAATCATACATCCGTCCTCATCACAAAATGGTTCGGTCTAGTAAAAAGTTCAGTCAAAAACAGGATGAAACCACTCATCAACCCCTTTTTAGAAGAGGTTCCGTTTCACACGGGAAACACCATAATTCGATGGTTTCCTTTTAAAAACCATCTTCGAATGCAGGAACAGGTTCTGCATTGCAAAATCTGCTGAATCACTGCAAACTATATTGTCTTATTATGAGCATACGTACCTATCCAAATGATGACCATGTTTCAAATGAGAACCAGATGTCAGAACGACCATAGTGATCGTGAAATTTTAAGTGCATAATTCACCATTGAAATTAGATGAGGATAAATCTAAATATAAAAAGAAGATATTACTTTTATTTATTTAAAATACATAACTTACTCATGTAATCGGCTAAGGATAAATCTAAAATAAAAAAAAGATATTAGTTTTGTTTATTTGAAATACATAACTTACTACTGAAATCGCGTGAAGACCAATCTAAATACAGAAAGAATATTTTAGTTTTATATATTTAAAATATACAACTTACTATTGAAGTTAGATGAGGATCACAAGGGGGAAAGTGCTGGCACCCAGCATCGGAAAACAATGAAAAAAGCTGAACAGGTGCCGAGGTGCTGAGGTGCTGAGTAGGTGCCGAGGTGCTGAGTAGGTGCTGAACAGGTGCTGAGGTGCCGAACAGGTGCCGAGCAGGTGTTGAAGTGCTTTGGTACTAATTGATTTTATTTAGAATTTTATATAAACTAAATCACCGTCTTTTTATTGATTAAGAGCGCTCTCTATCAGACTCATTATTTTGCTTTAATACTAATAGACCATTCAAGTATCCAATCAAAAATTTACCCATTTTAAAAAACTATTTAATTCTAATTTAATTTTTTCACTCAGACGAAACTAATTTTTGTGCTGTTTTTCTGACAAAAAAAGAGAAAGAATCGTCAAATATCTTTCAGTTATTTTAATCATTTTTGTTTGTTCCGTAGGATGGAATGTTTTTTTTCTTTCGTGTTATTTAAAGATGCAACATGTTGTCAGTAATATAGTAGCACTTTTGTTTGTCCCTTCATATTTTTATGATAAAGTTATTTAAATTTTATTATTTTAGCTCATGTCGTCATCAACATTATCGAGTAATACCAAACAAAATGATTTACCAGATGATATTTTCAATTACAATAATGAAAAATTTTATGATTATATTAAACAATCATATGGTGCTGATCTTGCTGATTTATTAAGTTTTCAAGCAATACGCAATGGACTACATCTTATTGAAACGTCATGCGACGAAATATTATTAATTTTCGAACAAGAATCCGAAGAAATTACCACACTGCGAGAATCATGTTGTTTCAAAATTAGTGGTGATAAATATGGTATTAAATTGGGTGTTAAACTGGCAATTAATAGTCTGATCAAGTTATTGAAGGTGAAGCGTGAAGAACAGAAGAAGAAGAAAAAAAAACAAACTTCAACTAAACGTGCATCATTTAATAATGCTACACTAAAATCTATTGATCCTACTCAATTACAAAATGAAATGGGTGGATCTTCAACATTAGATGCTTCACCAATTAGTAATGCATCATCAACACAATTAGCATTACAATTAACACAAACCCATTTGGATGATATTGATCATATGATAGACATTGAAGAACGAATAAATAAATGGTGGAGTACGTATAAAAGTGATAGTGATGCATCATTAACTCAAGGTACTGATTATTATCTGAACATCAATAAATCTATAAATGATACATGCGCGTGCATTTTATCTTGTAAATGTCGTATCCAATTCAATTTGCCATTCATGACAACAGGTGTTTTTAAATTATCATCATATTTTCGGCACTTAAAGGAAAAACAATGTTTAACATTGTCAATACCTGTGAGTATATGTTGTGTACAAGATAAAATTTTTATGAATTTTTATACACCTAGGTACGTGAAGAAGAGTATAATCCACTTCGTAAAGAAAATTCTGCAACTCATTTGAGTAGTTCTACAAAACGAAAACGATCATCATCAAAACACACAACTTCAAATGCAAAAGCAAGTCATTTAAAAAAGAATAAATCATCAGCATTATCATCATTAAATAATAAACATACTGATCAAGTTTAAAAAATGAATAATGCTTCTCATAGTTCATATCGAAAGCTATATTTTTTTTGTATATTGACATGTGAAAATATTAAATATATTTTTTACTTATTATATATGAATTTGTTGTATTTTATTCATAGTGAACTTTTTATTTCTTTTGAATTCCATGAGCTTAATTGTTTAATAAAAAAGAATATATTTCATTTATGTTTGTATTCAATAGAAAGTTATTTATATTTGTAGCTTATTAATTTAGAATAAAAGAACTTTTGATTTTATATTGAACAGATTCCTTCATATACTTTCAGAAATATTTGTTTTTTACGTATAGTTATTTTTTCTTATATAGTATTTTCGACAGGAAATAATATTTATATTTCTTCGACAGTAATTATGAATTTTTTACAACTTAATGAATTAACAGATGAAATGATGAATTTAAGTGGTGATAATTTTTATAATTTTATTGAAATTGCATTAAATAAAGATTTATGTAAACTTTTTCAAGTTCAAGCAATTCGGGAAATGTCATCGTTATCATTTGTAACGATAAATCAATTGACAGAAGAATTCACTTTCGAAATCGATGAGTTAAAAGATTTAAAAAAATCACTTGGTTTTACAACAAGTGATGGAAATTTTCATCTTCGACTTGGTCATCGAAAATTATTAGAGCATTTATTGTCTTTAGTACAAGCAAAACAGGCTTTATCTATGAAGAATCGTATTTTATCAAATAATTTTACAGAAAATGATATAGATAAAAAATTAATTGAGTTGTTAAAACAACAGACATCTTATTTATCCGATAAACAGAATGTTTCTATACTTATTCCATGGTTCACAAATATTTTTCAAAATTTGAAAACAACAAAAAATAAATATAATTACGACATACACATTCAACAATTTGCATTGTTAATATACATTCTTGGAGGTAGAAATTGTTATGAATTTCTCCGCCTCAATCTCTCTGGATCTTTACCTCACATTTCAAATGTAAAATCCTTAATAAGGAATCAAGAAATGAAAATGATTGACAGCGAATTTCGATTTCAGTTAATGAAAGAACATTTAAAATCTAATAAATGTAGTTACGTATTTATAGCCGAAGATGCTACTAGTTCGATATGTCGTATAGATTACGATGCAACATCAAATTCATTTATCGGTTTTTCTTCACCTTTAATTAACGGAATACCACAATCAAATTTTTTTCAGACGGAAAGTTTCGAGCAATTAGAATTATGGTTTAATGAAATAGATAAAGCAAAGTTTATTAATCTTTATATGTTAAAATCTTTAGTATTATCTAGCTCACCTTTTATTTTGGCAGCATACGGTTCTAATAATAAAACGAAAGCAATTGAAATTTTAAAAAGGTGGTTATTCATTTATAATCAATGTTTACTTCAAAATATACATGTAATAGGTTTCAGTACTGATGCTGATTCACGTTTCCTCAGGGCTATGAGGTTATGTTCTCGTTTTTTTTCAACATTACCAAATTTTAATATATTAAAATATAAAAATATATTTAATATAAAAATATCAACAGAATGGTCTTGGTTCTTCATGGAAGAACAGCAGATCCTTTTATTCATGCAGGATGGTATCCATATTGCCACAAAATTTAGAAATAGATTGCTTTCTGAAACAGCACATATGAAAATAGGATCTTATCCAATTGATATTCAATATGTGTTTGATTTAATTGAATTAGAAAATAAAATAAAGCACAATTTAATTAAATGTGACGTTGACCCGAAAGATCGTCAAAATTTTGCATCTTGCTTAAGAATATCTTCTATAGATGTGCTTAATTTATTACAAAAAAATGAAAAAGCCAGAGGAACATATGTGTATTTATCTTTATTACGATCAATAATTGCTGGATTTATCGAAAGATCAACGACAATTGAGGAACGACTATTTCATATATGGACTGTCGTTTTTACATGTAGGTTTTGGTTCTCATGGATTCAAAATTTAGAATTAGGAAATGATAATGATAATTCAAAAACCCTTTCAGATTTGAAAAAGAATACTTTTATCACCAAGCCAGCTTTTTGGTGCATTGAAATGCTCATACATTACTTTTTATAATACTTTTAGTTATCAAAAACAAATTACCTGTTGATGCACTTAATACATTTGCTTTCAATTCGCAAATATGTGAAAATACTTTCAGGATTGCCAGGTCATTATCAGGTTCATTTTCTTCAGATACAAATTTCAGTGTAAAATCATTTTTAAAAAGATGCGAAAAAATATCGATTATCAACTCAATTAAAAGTCGTGGTGGACAGATAGGAGATTACCAATTTTATTTTCCACAACATCATAAAAATAATAAAGAAACATATAATTATTCAATAGATCATGTTAATAAATTGAATTTAACAGAGAATGACATTGAAATTATTATCAATAATGCATTTCAAGAAGCTAAAAAGTATGTTTCAATAGTTAATATGACTGACTATTTAAAAACAAATAATATCTATACATTACCAAATTTAAGCACATTTACGAGAAAAATTTTAAATAGATCTTCATCAAAAATTGTTGATTATACAATTGATAATTATAGTTCGGACGAAGATTCTGATGAAGAGAATTTACACAGTTCAAAAAGTATTTCAGATGGGCTAAATAATGAAGGTCAATTGTCACCAGATAATACTGATGATGAAGAGGAAGAGAATGGAAATGTAGTAGCAATAGATGTTCTCCCTACAGCGCAAAAAGAATTCAACGGTTGTCGTATATACGATAAAATCAATCCAAAACAATCAAAGAAATATTTACGTATACACATTGGTTCATCATATAAATTTATACATAAGCAAACTGCTTGCTGGTTGCTCACAACAGATAGACAACGACTCTCAAGTGATCGTTTAATTCGTGTTCGGAAATAAGAAATAAAATAAAATAAAATAAACTTTTTTTTCTCATATAACTTTTTGTGGCGTTATAATGAATACAGTTGTTCGTAGAGTTTGTCATGTTATTGTTTTTCATGCTGTGAGTTTTCATGCAGTTCTTCCATGTTGTTCTTCATATGGTTTTTGTGTTATAAGATATATTTTTGATATTTGTTTTATGAAATTTTAATATTTTCATGTAATGGTTGTCAAAGATGCAGTTTCTTTGATATCATTCAAAATAAATAAACTTTTGTAAATCATTTGAACATTATGGAATACAGTTTAACGACTAAAGACTATTGAAATGGTATTCGAAAATCACCATAGTTTTGTCAGTTCATTCTCTTTAACCTCGCCATTAAGCAAAAATCATGAGAAAATTCAATAATACAATGAACTTTTTCGGCAAACAGGTCCGTCACTTTGCGAACTATGTCACGAATTTTGCCAGTCACACTTAGTAAACTTAAAAATTCAACTAAATGAGTGGTATATTTCTAAATCTTTTCTACTTCTCTAGCCCTCACCTTTGTCCTTCAATATCTTTACGATTACTAATGTGAATTAATTTCTTTTATTTTACATAAAGGTTGGTATCAAATGAATCGTCTTCTGATTGACTCGAATTATGGCTTTGTCGGTATAATGCAAAAGGAGACATGTTAATAACGTTACCCTGTTTTTATCAAATTCTACCGTAATATTTATGTTCTAACTTTCTAAGCTTCACAGCACCAGTACGAGTTGTGCAGGTGCTGAGCAGGTGCCGAGGTGCTGAACAGGTGCCGAGGTGCTGAACAGGTGCCGAGGTGCTGAGCAGGTGCCGAGGTGCCAGGGTGCTGGGTGCCAGCACTTACCCCCTTGTCAAAACCTGATGAATTCTTTGTTTTCATTTTTCTAATAATTAATTTAAGATCAAGGATAGTAAAATTGAGATCAGAATTTTCACAAACTAATTCAATATCTTCTTGAGCTGAGGTAGATAATTCGTTCCATAACTTAAGTGCCGATACATCTGTTGAATTTGTCATATCTAGTAGAGGTGCTGAGAATCTACTGGAAAAATGATCTTGAAGGCACCTGACAATTTCTTCAGGTGTCTTGTGCATTTTGTTATTTTCAGTTATGGCTGAAAAGTTCACCGTTCTTTTCTTATTTAAACATTTGACAGTATTCCAGAACTGTGTTGGGTTCGGTGAAGCCACCTGAGATATGAAGTCCATCTACTTGTTTTGTCGATATGCTTTTAATTCATATTGTACGAGTTTATTCCATGAACGCAATCTGATTCTATCCTCTTCCAATTTGCTATGTCTATATTTGTTTTGTAGATAATGTTTGTGTTTCAACAGCAACAACAAGGAAGCTGATAATGTTGGTCGTTGTTGTCGTACTTGATGGTAAGTTGTTACTTTTTCTTTGATTGCTTCAAGTACCTTTTGAAAAAATTCAAACCATTTAAATGGACTATCACGATAAGTTGTTTCTTTTTCATGTTCAATACATGAATATATTATTGTTAATAAATTTTTATATAATTCCCAGTAGGTCTTAGTGACTGTATAATAATTATCTTGTAGATTGATTCCATCAACTTCAATAAGTATTGGTAGATGATCACTTCCTGTAGGTGGAAGTGAGATGCATTGTGACAAAGAGATTGAAGATGTTGTGACAATAAGATCTATGGTAGCATCTGATCTTAAAGAAGTTTTCATGCCACGATTCTGGATTTCATAAATATCATTGTTATCTAGCCATTTTGACAGTATTCTTCCTTTTTGGTTCGTTCGAACACGCCCCCAATTAGTATGTTTTGCATTCAAGTCACCCACGAGAATGACATGTTTCGATATTCGATTTAATTCTAACATAGTTTTTAAAGGTAACGGTTCATCTTGTGGTGAGTAGATTGAGGCTATGACATATATTTGATTTTTGATTATTACTTGTACCGCTACCATATTTAATTGTTGAATATTTATTGGAATCGCATTTAACTTTTTATCAACTGCTAAAACTGCCCCTCCATGAGCATTTGTACCTTTGCTTGAGAATATATTATATGAGAAGAGTAGACGTTTTATTGTTTTATTCAACACAATAGTTCCTAGTTCATTCAGAGAAATTATAGTTGGATTATGTTGTGAAATCATTTGTAATAAGTCATCCTGGTTTTTGTAGAAATATCGTATATTATAATAAAGTAGTTTCATTGCAGTGGTATTAATATCAGGTTTTGTTCTTTTCTCTATCCAGTTCTTTACTACTTCCTGCTTGTTTGAATTAGCAAATCACTCAGTTAGTGCAGATAAACCTAACTTTAATTGCCATTTAGATAGTCCAGAAGATACATGTGTAAATTTCGTTTCTGCGTTTGTAATTTTGTTTCGAGAGATGCCTTGATGATTATTCGCTGTCATTGTGTTGCATTGAAGTTGCTTGTTTTGACTTGATTGATGATGATCGTGCATTTCGTTTTGTACTTGAGTTAGAATTTTCTCTATCCGCCAGAATGATGTTCTTTTTAGTTAATATCGTCATTATGTCGTTATTATATTTTGTTAAATCATCCTTTGCTGTTGTGTTGCGAATATTGGTAAATGAACATTTATACATGGTCTGTATTGTTGGTAAGATAGTTTCATAAATTAACGTTTCTAAATCACTTGTAGTGGACTTGACACTGTCTAACTTCTTTTCCATTTCTATAACCTGATTTATTATTCTTTCCTCTAGTAGTTGTAGTCTTCGTTCCATTTTATTTGTAAATGTAGTTAATATGTTTTCGACATTATTATTTGTTTTGTTATTTCTATTAGGTGGTGCATGCTGTTGTTGTGATTTTACAGTCGAAGCATATGAGTGTTGTCCTGGTTGACTTAATTCTTGGTGTTGATGTTGTTGTCGACGTTGTTCCGGAGTTGCTGATAATGGTGGAAATTGCTGATTGTTGTATTCACAAGTAACGTTCGTCGTTTCGACTCACTTAGCCCTCGACTGTGGAGGGCAGAAGTATTTTTTTCGCAAGTACCAATGCCGGAAGAATTGATCTAGACTCTTTATACAGATAAGTAATTCATATGTCTTTCCTTAACTCGTAACATTGGAAAAAAACGACTTAATCTATTTTCTAAAATTGTTTGAGATAGAACATTTTTTATTAAAAGCTTGTAATATAATATTATAAGTACTAACAATTACATGCAGATTTTGTTAAAGAGAGAAAAGGTTAGAACCATTGAGCAAAACGCAGTTGTGTTTCTATATATAGTTAATCTAGTCTTTCTATCTCAGCAAGTTGCGATTTGCTTGGTTTCATTAATAAAGTTTTGTAATCGAAATGTCTTAAAATAATTAAATCAGTCAAACGTTTCACACGTGACAATGGTACATAAATTGCGGCAAGATCATCAGTTCTGCTTTGTAGTTTTAAATCAATAACAACATTATTCAAAGTTCGACCTTGACTTTTATGTGTTGTAATACAATATGCAGGCACAAGTGGTAATGCACGTCGCTTAACCGATAAAATTGTCTTTTGATCTGATTTTGGTTTCTTATCTTTTGGTAAAATATCAGCAATATTAATATGAAATGTTTGTTCCATTAATGGTATCGGGACGAGATTTGATCGAAGTTGTTCGAAATTGCATTCAATCTTCGACCGAACGATTTCAATTATGGCGTATAAAGGTTTACGTCTATATCGTGTATTGCTGGGAAATATTTCTGAAATAACGTCTGTTGAAATAGAATCTTCTTCATAAACAAGTTGTCGAAAGATTCCATTCATTCCATTAATAAGACCCAGTTCTATGGCAATATTTTGTGTTAAAATAACAGGCATTCCGGGAACCAAAGGTAAAAGACTGGGTAAATGCTCTGTTTTGCTATCACACAATTCTAACAATTTTTTAACTAGTCTTGGATCTTCAATTGGTTTGCCTTTACAACTGTCTTGAGCAATACATACCATAAGTGCTTGTCTAATCTCTGCTGCCTTATGTATTGCTGCCCTGCTGTTCAATTGTGTCCGTACTTCATTTCGGAACACGAGAATGGGCGCCTGAAAAAAACGAAGATAGATAATTATTTAAAATAAAAAGGAAGCTTTACTTTATTCCAAGGTGAATCACATAGAGAGTTTACTGATGGTTGTCCTACAACTCGTGTTAGCAGTAACTCACAGTCATTTTCAACGATCTCTCATAATAACGGTTTCTATAAAGAACTATGTACTAAACTAAAAACCGCTGACTTTTTCTTTAGTTAAAAAATCAATTAATGATAGTTTTGCTACAAACTTCTACTCTAGTTTGACATACTTTCAATAGATCTACCGTATAAACACCTATTCATTTGTCAGCGTAGCTTCAATGCCCCATACATAGTTAGTCGGCCTCACATTCAGCCTTAATAGATTGCTCAATAGTTCATTTACAACAGTAATAGCTGTACTTAATCATACCTGTTCATAAATGATCATTGTGTATTTAGAATTATGTTTTACCATTGATGCTTACGAAATCTAATTAATAGAAATACACGTACAGTACAACTTCTAAATCGAGACATATTTGTATTATGAACTATCAACAATTTTCCCGTCTTGTCTAGAATAAAAACTCTTAAAATTGAACACTCACTTGAATTTACTGTACTTTTTCCGATTATATCAAAGTAATGGCTATATAACCGAATGAATCTGATTTTGATGACTAATATGTCTCAATGATATAAAACAAAAATTCATTTTCAATGACATCCAAACTCTTATGATACGAATCGATCTCTCGAACACGAAAACTTGTCATCAATCCTTGTAAAAAAAGTTTTTTTGTAAAAGCCAATCCTTCGTGTGAAAAATTTAAATACAACAAACTTTAACGAAATTGATTTCCTCACTCGATTCCCCCAACCCGAAACCCTTTGGTCAAACTTTATCAAAATTCATTATTTTCCTAAAATAGCCTTCCTAGGACCTAGAAAAATCAATTCAAAATTTTCAGAAACCAATAGTACCATTCGATTCCTGGACTGGGAAAATCTTTGGTCAAACATTATAATGATGAACTTTTCAGATGTTGTAATGCTAAATGTTTTTTTGACGCTTTTGTTCTTTTGACCCTGACACAAACCCACCGACAGACAAACAAGACAACGTTGATGATGGTCTTTGCAAACATTTTTCTCATTTATTTATTTAGAACTCATTACGCATTCTTATTACATATTATATAATTATTATTCTGTTTTTTTTTTAATTTGATTTTTTTAAAATATTTTTATTGTCACTACATTCATCAGTCAGTCTGTATATTTGTTACTAAACATCAACAATTTCCCTCCTCTAATATCGACATTTCGTAGAATCTATCTTCCCATACACCATTGCTATCTCTCACTGTGTAATTTAAAGGAAAAAAAATTCCTTTTGAAAATTTTCAAAAACTAATACCTCCATTGGATCCACCAACCTTAATCACCCTTCGGTCAACCCTTCTATGATTTCAAGCGTTTCTCGGATGGACCTAGTCTAGACCGAGAAAATTGAGTTGGAAGTATCGAGAAATTGATGGTACCATTGGATTCTCCAACCCTGATTACCCTTCGGTCAACCCTTCTATTATTTCAAGCGTTTCTCGGATGGACCTAGTCTAGACCGAGAAAATTCAGTTGGAAGTATCGAGAAACTGATGGTACCATTGGATTCCTCGAACTCAAAAACCTTTTTTGAATCAAATCAAATAATATCGTTAATTTTTATTTAAAATGCGAAATAAAAATTGGAAAAAACAAAAAACCTCACTACAGTCGAGGGAATAAAAATATTTTTAATGGTATATGTTTTTTTGACCTTTGACCCTGACAGAAACCCACAAACAAACGAACAAACTAAAACTATTTTTTTTCATTTTTCATATGACCCCCTCTGCATATGACTGTCTCTACAGTCGAGGGAATGTTGTTCATCACCCACCACGGCGAAATCATCAATTCGTGAAAAAACACCTATTTTTGAAGAAAAATACCAAACCTCACCAATTCCTAACATCAATTGAACAATACTAATACCACAACAATAAGCAATGCTGTTGATCAAGTATCATACCTGTCCCAAAAACTTTTGGTTAAACGTTTATTTTTTACTAACCTTTAAAGCTTTTAAAGTCTATGTTCTTTTGCCCTTGATGTTCTTTTGCCCTTGATGTTCTTTTGCC
>JAJEKB010021277.1:989968-1003008 GCA_022393335.1 Macrotrachela quadricornifera | reverse complement strand
TAATGTAGAATAGCCTTGGTTACCACAGCATGCATTACCGAGTCTAACAATACCATTGCAACATGTTTGAATTAATGTTGAGTAAACTTGATTATTGCAGCATCCTTTATCACTAGGCAGAGTAGCACCATTACATGTTACGGCTTCATGGAATTCTAATTTTGTTAATAAAAGAAGAAAAATTCCAAATAATATTACTTTGAAATTCATGATCGTTTTTCAAAAACTTTGATTGTAATAATAATATGAGTGGCTATATATTAATCGGAACTAATTACTAAGTATATTGGTTCGTCTTATATAGATATTTGATTGTTACGCATCACCGACTATCATTGAATAAAAATGTATAGAAAAAAAGATAATAAAAAAAAACATGATTTCTTAATGTCACATTTGTAAGGAATGAGTAATATAATATTTTAAGTATCTACATTTACGCATATATAGTATGATTCATTTATTCTTACTAATTTTTTTAAGCATGCTTTATTGCTACAAGAATTGACAAGTTCTTCATTTCTCTATCTAACTGTATAATTTTCTTTTGATTTATTTCATATCTTGGTAAAGAAAAAGAAAAATTTTTCAGGAGCAGATCAAAAACTTTTTTCCCATAGAATTTCTCTTGGTTTGATATAGTTAGATAGAAAATTCAGTTCTATGTCAAATTTTGCTTTGTCTACTAATATATCTATCAGTTTCATTGAAAATTTGGTAAATATCTAATAATCTGTTTCGTAAAAATTTGATTATTTAGTTTTGTTGAACACTTTTTAGTTCCCTAACTGTCTCAATCTTTTCTATCAGGTTACAATTAGATAAAGCAAGAATTTTTGTATTTATTCAGATAGTTTCAGTTTACATCTAGTTACAAAGCGTTATAAATAAATTTGACGTAATGAGACCAATATTGAAAATTTAATCCTAAGAAGATATTCAAATTCAAAATAATCTCAATTCATATCTTGTTTTATTTCTAGTTTAACGCATCTTGATGAGTCGAAACATCTTCGACTATAGTGAAATAATCTATATATTTAAAACATAAAAAAAGGAAGAATGAAGAAATAACATGACATTACTAATGTAAAGTTATTTCTGTTGCTTCATATTCAATCGCCTGTCATATGTATGGTCTCTAGTGAATTCTTTTATACTTCCTTCCGGTGTGACAGTATAAAAGGATATTTTTTTTATGCAATATTTCAATATTTGAGTTTAAATTTAATATTAATCATATATGAGCAAAATAAGAAAAAAAAAAAGAAAAGAAAATTTTGTTGATTTTAACATTGTTTTTTGAAAAGGATTTCATAAAGCACTCAATAAAATTTTACAACCGCATATGGCTTATTTGATAATTTAATTTACTAGGAATACCAAAGATAGCTAATTACATTTATTTCTTGCCATTTAAAACATGTAATATAATCTGTATTTTATATTTATAATCGTTTTATTCATTATCTAGTCATGCTTTATGAATATCATAAAGGGCAATAAATGATTTGTGTTTATTACATCACCAATTTTAATCTATTTCTTCCGTTCACTTGTTCCTCTCTCATTTTTGTCATAATTTATGACGAAATGAAAAACAAAGGTATATTATTTAGTATATCTTACGACTCATCAATACGTGTACAACGACAAAAAGAAAACATAGTGTATAAAAAACCAACGTTTTTTTTAAAAATCTTCCGATAAAAATACAACAAAGAATAACTAGAATAATGATGTTGGATAATATCTACACTGAGAGCATATTTAATTTCAAATAAAATCTCTCAAACAGCTTTGTAATTTCGTTGGTGTCATATGAAGAGCTTTTCAGTTTTCACAGCAGAAAAAGTTTCCTAGCAAACTATTTTCCTTCTTGATCTCATCTAATGTTTATTGGAAAATTAAATGTTCACATAATTTCAAACGAACCCTCACTCCATAATAAAAATGAAATCAAAAACTAATGTCATATGCAAATAGAGAAAATGTATAAAAAGTCTAAATGAAAGCAAAACTACACATTATGATGATGATAGAAGATGTTGTCATATAAAAGAAGGTAAAATTTTCCAACTTTACACATATTAAAGATTGTTAGAATCAATTTAAACTGAATTAAGGACAAAAATAAATTCTAATAGGGAAAAAAATAACTTAAACTAAAACATATTTTTGAAATAAATAAAAATGAAAAAGAAATTACGTTCAATCGGTTTTTAAACTTGTTTCAATGTCATTTGTATCATAAAGGTGACATTGATACTCAAATTAGTCGCAGATATTTTCCGAAATCGTTAAACTGTTTACATTTTCACAATACGGTTTCTTCATATTGTGTGAGCAAATACTTGATTATATTGAATCATGAATCTGGCGAAAAAATACGATGAAATTAACACTTTCATACAAATGCTCATTCAGAAAAAGAAGGCGGATAGGTATTTTTTCAATAACTTTTGATAGGAACAAAACAGAGGGCTGCAGTTTTCACTATTTGAAAGAGGAGATGGAGACATATCAACCTGTATATCATAAAATAATATGACATAGTTCTTTTAAAGTCTGCAAGCGACATTCTTGAAGACGAACATATTCTAGGAGGCTGATAAAGTGATTTTCTCAATAGTTTCATGTGTATTTGAACCGCTAACAGAAGGTCTACGAACTAAACGCAAGACCAAGACATACCGATCTATTTGTTCAAAAATTATAAGTATTTTAGTGGAAATTCTTAGTCGATTTTCCTATTAATTTCTGTCAAAAAAATCACTGTTTTTTAGATTTCTGTAACAAAATACAAACTCAAATTTTTTAAAACTGATTAAGAAAACTTTTAAAAAACGTCTCTTCGAAAAACCTATAGTGTATTGTTCGATGCATCTTCATCTCCTCTTTCCAATGGTGAAAACCGTAACTCTCTATCTTATTTCTATCAAAAGTTGTTGAAAAAATATTCATTCGCCTTTTTTTTCTGAATGGACATTAGTTTTATAAAGCATTGCTAAAATTTTGAATTATAAAATCTATCAATAAAGTAATTCATTTTCAAATTATGTGCTAGTAATCGATCATATTAGATGAATTCAATGTCAGAGTTTAATAGCTTTTTGATAATGCTTCAATCTCATATATAAGTTGTCAATTGATTATTTAAGGGTACAAACTAAATGGCCAGTATTTTATTACGAATGATCAGTATGAAATGCAAATGAACAGTAAAAAAATTCAATTATCAGTAATTAAATATGTTTGGTTAGTGAATCATCGTACTTTTATCAGTCGTCACCATTCTATAATATCCATCGATTATCACATATATGTTGACCTTGTTTGTAAATATTATTATAACTATTCGATATCTTACAATGATAGTTGAATATATAATTTTCAGCGATAGTTATTTCAGTTTAACAAAGAACTAAGTTATAATAGCTTCCATCGATCGTTTTTCTAGTTAGGAGAAAACCTTCCCAAGTGTTTCCTTGAATTTCAATGATTCTTTTATAATCAGATAGTGCATGATGTCCTATTACATAACTGAAAGGGATTCGAGTTAATAGTCAGTTTTAACAGAACTACCACGTTTTCAATGCATCAAGTTTTTAAAAATCTCTGTAGAAGACCTCATGCTTCAAAAAAAAACAAAGATTTGACCTATATAATGGAATCGCTCTATATTTTGACGAAACTTTGTCTAAAAATGCTGAGTTTCTTCGTACAGACAAGCAGAGGTGCAGAATCTACCGTAAAAATGAAAAATTTCTCCTACCGATCAATCGCACAGATAGGTAGATTTTGCACTTCTGACGCATATTTTTCAAAAATTTTCCCCGACCGAGGGGTCGCG
Source organism: Macrotrachela quadricornifera (assembly GCA_022393335.1). Lineage (NCBI taxonomy): Eukaryota > Metazoa > Rotifera > Eurotatoria > Philodinida > Philodinidae > Macrotrachela > Macrotrachela quadricornifera. Next base: position 999,155 of record JAJEKB010021277.1, on the reverse strand, counting down.
CTCACCGGTAGATTCTGCACTTTTGCAGGCAAGTCCAAATGAGATTTTGATTTTGGCAAAATTCAGATTAAAAATCCAATTTTTGTTCTTTTCGAAGCATGATGTTCCCTAGAGAGGTTTTTAAAAACGTGAGACTATGGGTGAAGATAACAATTTTTGTTCTACATCCACATCCTCACTTACCGTGCGGCGAAAGATATTAAAATTTGAGAAAAAACACGTCGAGGTTAACCTTCGAAAGCTATAAAAACATTACTTATTCAATAAAATTTTTGTTAATTGTAATTGTACTATTTTTCACTGATATAAATAAAGAAATAACTTATTAAAAAAAAATTATCTGCTGATCAAAAAGTACTGATCATTTGATAAGAGAAATACTGATCATTTAAATAGGATCCAATACATTTAATAGACAAAAAAATATCAAAATTGAATTAACTCTAGTTTTTACTGTCTCACATTGAACACATCTGTTTACTCACTTACAGTACACTCTAAAATCAGATTTCGTACAGGATAGTATATTAGCCGCAGATTGCATTATATCTCTCGAGACATAAGTTGTCGTTAATTTACTGAAGAAAAAAATTTTCGAAGTAAAAAAAAAGTGACTTCATAGGTCACTACATCCATCATCATTCATTTACATCTTCACTAGTATTGCTTTCATAAATGAGTTATTGTTAAAAGAAAATATTTCAGTTACTTTGAATACAACTAGAATGATGTCGAAATATTGCTTAATTACACGGAAGAATAGAGAGAAATGAAAAAAATCTCGATTTTTTTTAAACATATGTGTACATATGTTGCCAAAAATAAGTAAGTAAACTGAATACAAAAGGAAGACAGAATAAAAAGAATAAATGACATAATGTATTTTTATTCTCTTCTTTCTACTGGATAATCAAACCTTATTTGGAATATTCCAATACAAATCATATCATACAATAATTTATTTTTGCGTTTTTGAAATATTACTTTGTGGTGTAAGATATTTCAGTTTAATCCAATAGTTTTTTTCTTCAATTTTTGTTTTATCTCTTCATTACATTGTTACCATATCATATGAATACCAATCAGTGTAACAATTAGAACAAATTAAACTATTTCGCTCAACTGATTATGTTTGCTTTGACAGAACAATATTTGAAAGTGTTAAGCCATGGAATAACTGATAAAATCACTAGAATATAATTTTACAGAAGTATGCATAATGCAAACTAGAATGATCGATCGAAAAATGATTGAATGTGTTAAATTTGTTTGTAAAGTGTGAAGAAATCAAATGAACATTTGAATCGATCATTGTTTTCGGATGAAAAAGAAAAGATATTTCATGTTGATAAATGCTTAAAAAAAAGGGCAATTTTTTCGACTGGTATCCATTTTCTTGCTAAATATAAGATTCCAACGATGTAAAATACAGAAGGTAAAGATAAGAGAAGTCATCAAGTAACAAATTGTCTTTTATCTTGATGTTTATGTGTATACTTTCTAACCATAATTGAATTCTTAAATCATTCACTTAAATTTATTGTTGATCTGTTTGAATTAATTCATGAAATAATTCTCGATTAGAATGAGAATGACTTATAGATTAGATTAACAAAATTTTTTTCGATGAACAGCAGTGGAAACTTCGTGTTTGAACAATAGTCACAGTCGATGATATAATGTTTGAACATTGTTCAAAATAGCACCAATTTTGATTTGGCCAAAGTTTTCTATGAAATAATTTTCTTCGATTTTCTGGTGGTCTTTCAAAAAAATCGATTAATTCTTCTTCGGTAATATCAATTGGATTCCACGTAGATTCAAAATAATGAGCAATTCGAATAACCATTCGAGACGGAGGTATATTAACAATAGCTGATGAAATAATTTGATACATTAATTTAGTATTATTTGATTGGAAGTAATCGACAAGAGCCTTTAGTTTGAGATCAACTAATACTACAACCACGAATATCACCACTAAAGTAAGTTATTTGAACTTTTTCCTTTTCCGCAATATATTGAAAACAAAGAATAGCATAATTTCGTTTTTCGATATGAGCCTTATGATCCCATTCATCAAGAAGATCATCATAAAATTTAGGTAAATTAAAGATTGAATTAGATTTTCTAAAAAATGTAATTTGTCGATATTTATTTGGAAAATTTTAATAACATTCTTTCTTTATAAATAGAAAGTATATGATTTCAAACATTTGAATAAGTTAAATTTGATATGACTTCTTTTGAAACATAAGTATCAAATCCATTACATGAAAAGAAAGCTCCACGCCATTTTTTTTAATTATAATGAGCAATGAAAAATGAATCATCCATTCTCATATTATCCCAATCAATTTTCCGAATGATTTTATCATAACCGTCACCAGAACGTATTTTAATGAAAAGATTAATTTGATAAGCAGGTGAATTAAAACTATTTTCATATAAAATTTCCCAATTATAATCAACTTTTGTATCAGAAATGAATTCAACATTCGGTTGATTCCATAAAATATGTTGGAAGATTAATATACTACCTATTTATAATATTTTCTTTAAATCAGTTGAAATAAATTTGATATAAGATCCTAATACAACTTCTGGAAGTTTAGGTAAATGATTGATAGCTTTAGTAGATGAAAATATTTTAGGAAGTTTGAAAATTGTTGATTTTCACCATGAGCCGTTATCCAAATCATCATATTTATCTTCGATATTATTCTCAATATGGTTCCATTTTCTATTTGCCAAGTAATATAGATTGAGTGAATATTTCAAATTTAACTTGACATGTTTATTTTATTCATGGAGAAAAAAAAAGTGTGAGAACATGTAGCGAAGCTCATTGTTAATGTATGCATTCTTCTATGCTAGTATCTTACTATTTGTCATGTCTCGATTAATTGTATAACGAAAGGAACGACAAAAAGACGATTGTCCGAGCAGTGCGAAATGGTTTAACCCATGGAGAAATTCTTAAACAAATACCGCCGTGAGACGCAGTTTTTTCATAGTGACTGCAGTTATATCATTGAAGACCGCGGTGTCCAAAATAAACCGCAGTTGATCGCGGTACGTTACATCGCAATATAGACTTACGGCGGTGTCCTTGAAAGGAACCGCAACATGATGATCGTTGGAAATCGCGATTTTAAGAAAGTTCAATGAGATGTCAACTAGTTGCGGTATTCGAGAAACGCCATCTTTCACAGTTTTATATTTTGCGAACTTATCATTATAAACCACGATCTTTACATTTTCTCGAAAGATATTACTCTTCTAAATAATTTAATCTTAGTATCTGGCTAGATTTTTTATGCTATTTTTGTGAGGATGATGTATGATAACAATTTCGATACATAAAATCATTGGTTTGAAACAGAAAATTTTTATTAGAATTAATTTTAGTTTTCTTCTTCATAGAAAATGAAACAAATTGTAAGGAAGTCATTTCAAAAATAAAAATATAAGATTTCTTTTTATTAAACCATAAAAAAGTCTATGTCTATATTGTTATTGTTCACTTTGTGTATAAATCTCCAATAAATTCAAACAAAATTAATAGTGTAGGTCGAACTATGGGGAAAATTTTTTAGAATTATATTAAGTTTAATTAAACGGCAGTTTAATCTAGTATTGTATGTAATAAAAAAGACAGACATATAAATATATTTTATAATATTAATCAGACTTCAGTTAGACGACTATTTATAATAATACTCACGAGGTAGTAGAAAATCAGATGTTGTATTAATACAAGTCTCTCTTTTCGTTTGATAAAATTCATACATCTGTCGAATGTTAGTTATGTGTGTTTTGAAGTATAGATTTACATATATACTGAATTGTAATAGTATTTCAAATATAGTTAGACTTGTCATAAGTGCACAATACCGTGGTTTATCAACTGCAGATTCCAGTAAAACTGTATTTTACTCTAGTTACTGTTTATTAAAATAGATTGTGTATTCATACGCTAACGATCATCAGTATAAACGATAAATAAGAATTTTCAATCTACATAGTTTATTATAAACATGAACATCTCAGAAAGTTTAATAAAATTATAAAGTTAGTATGAATTACTATTAATTCTAAGATTCTTATGAATCTACTAGTAAATGAAACATATTAGTATCAATGTAAAGATTTTTCATCATATTGATCAGATAGACTATCATATTTTATATTAGTATGAATATCACCAGATGGTTCAATGGAATTAGTGGACTGTAATCAAAGGAAAAGAAATTCGAATCCAATCAAAGAAAAATAAATAAAAAATAGATAGTGGTGTTTAATGAGTTGATCGAGATGTTAAATAAGCGTGTTAAGATGGTAGATGGATCGCAAACATAGAAAGTCAAGGATAATCATGAGATAGATGACACAAATAATAAACCATCAAGATGATGAATTATTTTTCTTTTACACCGTTACTAACCGCGGTTTGAAAAAACCTAATTAAAGGGCTGACGTTTACGGTGCTATTAAATCGCTAAGATGGAGGTTTTCTTACGTCATGATAAACCACGATTTCGATTGAAAAATTTTTCTGTGTGAGTCAGACATATCATGTAAACATTATTATTCTATTTGTGAAAATCAATCAGTACCTTCTCTCTTATAATGGAATCATGGAAACATCAAAGTATTAATTAATTTTGGTAGAGGCGTGAGAATAATAAGTAATTGATAAATTTTCATTTTTTTTCAGCTATTGCTAAAGAATAATTTCTATTAAAACTTGTATAGATATTATATTCTTTGAAGGAATAAGATTCAAAATAACATGAGCAAAGAAGTTAATAAGGACGATTGTTAACAGCATGAGTACACTATGTAATATACCCATGTCATGAATACCGGATTACTTTTAGCGGTAAACCGGTCGAACCGATGGTTAACCGCGGTTTATCGAAAGAAACCGGCAGTAAACCGATAATATTCCGATGAAGTATACCCATGTCGTCACTTTTCGATACAAACCGGCGGTAAACCGATCGTAGAACTGAGGAGTATACCGCCAAATAACTGACAATATTCCGCGGTTTTTACCAGTTTCTGGCGGTTTACCAACGGTTTTTTCCTCTTCAACCGTTCTCTTTATGTTGTTTGTGTATCGAGAAATTTTCACATATACTATGGAACCATAATATACGTGAAAATTATTGATAAATAAACAACATAAAGAGAACGGTTGAAGAGGAAAAAACCGTTGGTAAACTGCCAGAAACTGGTAAAAACCGCGGAATATAGGCGGTTATTTGGCGGTATACTCCTCAGTTCTGCGATCGGTTTACCGTCGGTTCATGAGACATGGGTATTGCTTGAAACTAAGTCGACCTTTGTACAACATTAAGCCTTCATTAAGGCATAAATATTGAGAAGAAACGAAAACTTCTCTGAATCTTTCACGTAAATCAGTAATTATTGGCTTGATCTTATATAGTTTATAATCAGATGATTGGTATTCATTGTCTTTGAAGTGCAGAAATCGTAGAAGTAGAATAAATCTATCTCTATTCATAATATCTACAAACATAGGTGTAGAAATCAAAGGGTCAATAGACCAGTAGTCTTTCATTCAACTTCTTTTTATATGAGCCATCAGCATATAAATTGTAAAAAATGTATACACTTCAGGTACAGTAGCACCGATTGTTTCTTGGTATCGTTCAGGTAAATTTTCGTGTTCCATTGTATAAAAATGATACTTGTTTGTTTCCTAGACAATTTTTTGCGTCAAACTGTGACCAAATATCATATGGAGATAATCTACTGGTCTATTTTCAATAGTTTTTGGCAAATGTGATTTAATACCAGATTTACTTGAGTCAAATGTAAATGTTTTTGGTTCGAATCATTCCACTCTTCATGTGCGCTCTCTGAAAGATCTTTCTAGATTCTGTTCTTCATTGTCGCCGTTCGATTCTTCATCAAAATCGCAAGATGAATCAGTATCGAATTGATCATCTGATTCTGAGTTTGAAAAAGTCTTAGTAACATCTAAATTAGTTGAACTACTAGTTGCCGTTATAATCCAGAAACGTTTCAAAATGTAAAAAAGAGTGATAATAACGTATAAAGTTGATCAGTAAGAATAATTATTGCTATTGTGTCTCCTTTAGTATGATCTTATTGAACTGTCGTGTATAATTGAAGGACAAAGGTACCTCCTATTTATACTACTTCAACAGAACATTCGCAAATGCCAAATAAAATGATTGGTTTCATATGAATCATTGATGGTGTTATACGAAAGATATTACCCAAACGCTTATCAGATGCCATTAGTGAGCTTCATCAAATTGTTGCTATATACTATAGATGAAACTAGTGAATAGTTCCTTTATTAACCAACTCAAATTTTGAGCCCGTATATATACGGGCATCGCCCTCAAAGGGTTAAAAGAGAGAAGGGATGCACACTAATGTTCAACAATGCAAGAAATAGATTCAAGATTGAGAGACATTTGAATTCTTTAAATAGAATTGCTGTTACGGCCGTCTGATTACGAAATTTACAAAAATAAAATATTTCCTATAAAACAAGAAAAAAAATATAGATATGCATTATTTTTGCCACAACAACCTATTTATGTTAATTTCGCACCTCTATATTTTCTTGTAATAAAGTTAGTATGAATGCCTGGATCCTACTCAGATCGATAAACATGATTATCCATATTTTTTCACTGTAGATTTGCTTCATACAGTATATCATATTCAAAACTTCATTCAATTTTCTCTATTTATAAATAATCTTGAAAATTTCTTGTTTGAATATTGTTTGATAGAGCATCAATTACTCTATCAAACTATGTCATTTTTAGTTTACTTACTTGATATCTGTTCCAACTGTTTTTCTATCGTACTATATGTTTTTTTTATTGGGTTTATTTCTTATCCCTTCAAAAAATTTTGATGATTTTCTGATAAATTTTTTAAATTCTAATAGTAACATCTATTTTTTCGTCTTAATTTTGATTTAGTTTTCTCTGATATTTTTTACACATTCAGTTTGATGATTTTCGTCGATTCGAAACAATTTTCGTTATTAATTAAACTGATCTCTGTAGAATATGATATGTGAAAATTTCGACACATCGATTCACAGAAAGTATTAAGTTTTTAATCAAGATACAAATAATATAAAAAATACTGTAAAAGACTTTGTTTTAGATCTTCGGCAACAGAAGTTCTAATTAGATTTTGACGAGATGATAAACATGCATGAATCAATCTATAGAAAAAGACATTTATTTTGTAATAGATAATATTTCTATATGAGTTAAGAAATTTTTTTAATAAAATGAATAATTCTACCTTGTCATACAATTAAATGGTCCCTATTTACAATAAAAATCTAGAATTAATTTTTCATGACGATAACATGAGTAATATACTGTGATAATATGAAATTTCATAACGCTTTATGACACTATTTCGTGATTTCTTTGTATAATAAACGTCATAGAGAAAAAAACAAATATAATCATCATTAATGATACAATGAAAATATTTTTTCTTTTGCGTTCTCCATTGTATATCTTGAGCGTATAGTTTCAACATACCGAGAAGAACATACGAGAATAATATGCTGTCTACGCCCTGATTTCTTTTTCTTTCTTTACTATTTTGCATTGGTCATGCATCAATAATTTTATCTTATTCAATATAAGCGTTTAGTTATTATTTCTTTTTTCTATAGATTACTTTATAAACAAAATCCGAAAATCATTACTGAATATTGCCGTTGAATAATTACATTTATCATCGTCTTATATTGAAAAGAGGTATTTTATTTGTTTCAATTTTTCAGACCATTTTTATATTCCATACTATACCTATTTTTTTTCTGGGGATGTCATTTATAGAGTTCTTTTCATAAAATTTCATGGATTATTTTTCGTCGGTGATTTTTATCCGTTTATATACTAGAAGTAACTTTTCATGTTGAAGTTCAAAAAGTATCAAAAAAAATTTTAAATATTGTAAAAGTACTGTTTGATGCAAATTGTACATTTTAAATATCAAAACTTCATCATTACATTCTAAACATTAGTGGATGTCAAAAATCTATAATTTGAATAAAATAGTAAAAAATAAAGTTCCATAGGATAAGAAATGATAATACGTTTTTTTAAGGCAAAAAGTGTCTTTTCGTCATAAAACTGAGAAAATTCATATATTTAGAAGGAAAATACATCCGACTGTATTATCTATTTTCGTCAGCTGACAAAATGAATGAAGTTATTTGTTACAGATTTATCTAATGTCTTTATATTTCGGATCATAATTTGCTTAATCATATCGCCGTCTAATTTTATATTCTAGATAAATAAATCAAATATGAAAACGTCGATTCTATATTCGTTGATTTATAATGCATTACTATACATATTTTTACTTGAAAGTGTCTCTGGAGCTTGTTCACCAGGTACATATCTAGTGAATAATAAATGTGAAGCATGTTCCACTGGACATTATTGTCCTCAAACTGGATTAACAAGTATTGTATCATGTCCAGCAGGAACATATCAACCAAATACAGGTGCCACTTCGTCTCTATCTTGTACCCAATGTCGTATTGGTACGTACAGTGCAGTATATGGACAAGCAAATTGTTTGGACTGTCCTGCTGGTAAATATTGTCCTAAAACTGGAGCAACCAATTATGAATCATGTTCACCAGGAACCTATCAGCCAAACAAGGGTGCTACCTCACTTCAACAGTGTCAACCATGCTCCATTGGTACTTACATCTCAAGTTATGGATCAGCAAGCTGCTGGAAATGTCCTCATGGCACTTACTGTGATTCAACTGGAGCAACCTCATTTAAAGACTGTCCACCAGGAACCTATCAACCGTATGAAGGTGCCACCTCTCGTAGTGATTGTAAAACATGTCCCTCTGGCACGTTGCATCCATTGTCTGGTGGATATGAATGTTATCCATGTCCTGACGGTTGTATATGTAACGATCCCGCTGAAAAGCCAGTATGTGTATCAAATACAACTTCAACAACTAAAACAACATCAACCAAAACTTCATCAACTAAAACTACATCGACTACAATTTCATCAAATAGGACAACATCAACCAAAACTTCATCTACTAAAACTACATCGGGTAGAACTTCGTCAACTAGAACTACATCGGGTAGAACTTCGTCAACTA
>JAJEKB010021277.1:926736-989958 GCA_022393335.1 Macrotrachela quadricornifera | reverse complement strand
TAGAACTTCGTCAACTAGAACTACATCGGGTAGAACTTCGTCAACTAAAACTACATCGAGTTCAAGTATTTCTAAACCAACCTTTTCAATGCCAAGTTTCTCAATTCAAGGTATACAATTTAAAAATGGATCAATTGAAATTTCATCGGCAGGAACTTCATTGACTGTAACAAGTTATGCATTAATACTAGTTGTAGTACTGAGTATGATGTTGAGTATTCGATATTAAGCAACTATTGAAGTATTTGTTTTGGTATTGATGTATTAGTCCTAACTAATGTTTAACCATTTATCGTATATTTATATATTTTTATCATAAATAACTGATATAAGGTTAAACATTACTAAAACTTCAATATCAATATCATTATACTTATACTGTCAATAGTTTAATATCAATAATCTCTGTTAACGTTCATGATGTTGCAAATATTGCAACTGACTAAAATCTCTAACAAAACTTTATTTTTCTTTATATATTTTTATTTTGTTTATTTGTTTTATCATTTCATTCTATTACAACTCATCTTAACTCTGAATGGAAGCATGCTGTAGTTCTTCATCGTATTGTTTTTTCTATTCATTTTCATTTTTTATCCGGTTTGCTATGGCATGCTTTTTCATTATCCATCGCTTCTCTATGTCTTCTCTAGAATTGATTTTCATTATTATCACAACTTTCCGTTTTTCATACTTTAATAAAATTGTGACCAATTTTCGACAAATGAATTACTTCATTTTTCTTGTGTTCGTAAATAAAAATGTGACAACAGTATGAAAACTCCTTTTTTTGTCATAAAAAGAATCGTTGTGTCATCATCGTAAGAGTAATACTCCCTTAAAATATAATATCTTGACTTTGCTGTCATTAACAGATTCATTATTATCATAATTTGTTAAATCAATTTTAATACTACTGTTCATCTATTAAACTACTCGTATAATGTTGAATCACTGATGCATATCAATTACATATTTTTTAAACTAAATACACTATATTAAAGGGTAGACAAAGCGACAATATTTCATCAATAGCGAATGTGAATACATAAAGTTGAAATATAAAAAATTGTTGGTGTATATTATTTTTCAATTAGATCAAGAAAAAGAAAAGAAAATTAAAAAATTATTTTCTGAAATTAATATTTAAAGATAATCTCGTTCGATTATTTCTTAACAATCAAAATGAGTTAAATTCATCTTTAGTAACAATATTAATGAGAAAATATATGCGAAACAGAAGCAGAATAAAAAAAAGACAACAATTTATGACAAGAATAAGACTATAAAAGTGTCTTGCCTGCTATCGAATAATTTATTGTTATAATCTTTATTGTCTGATAATCCGTGTCCAACGTATGCTGATTATTTCCTTAAAATCGTTACGAAATGGTTTTGATACAGCTAAATAGATATAGAAAGGTGCTGATGTATTGATATAAATAAGAAATTGTGCAATAAATAAAATAAAATTTTCGATTTGAATTTGTTGAAGATTTTTATTAATATTTATTGAATTAGTTATTGCCAATTCAAGAATAATAATCGGATAGAGACTCATTGTTATAACATAAACAATTACTTCAGCCAATACCATTACTAATAAATTTTGATCTTGTCGATGAATAACAACATTATTCTTCACAGTTTCAATTGGTTTTATACGAGTACGTAATTTCTTCATATTTTTAAAGGTTAAATATCCGAATATACTCATTGCTATTGGTGGAATTAAACAAACAAAAATTAAAACATATATACTATTTAAAGTAGAATAAAGATCAAAATAACCACATCGTCCATTTTTAATTGTCGTCATAATCACAATATGAATAGCAAAAATATGCCATCCAATAGTAACTATACTGATAAGACGTTGTGCTATATATGGTCGACTTAACAAACGTATGTTAGCATTCATATTTGTTAAAGCAAAACGATCAATACATGCTAGTACGATGAAATATCTTGACATTTGACCCCATACATGAAATAAATAATATCGAGCTTTACATAAACCCATTGAATATAAAGATGGATCACCATATTCATAAGTAACTACTGTAAGTGGAATACTAAATACAAGGTAAATAATATTCATTACAGCTGCACTTAATAAGAATAGAGCACAAGTATTCTTATGATACTTTATAAAATGATATACAACATATGCATTACCAAAACAACCCAAAACCATAAGGGTAGTAATTCCATAACGAACGAGTTGAGTTTGAATAAAGGGCAATAACGATGATGACATTGTCAATTAACAACTCTAAAAATCTACAATATCATATAAGAGTAATACTACTAGCTCTGGTAAAGTGGCAAATAGAAATCTTCTGGATTAGCTATCTACTTTTTTGTCTGAAATTCTCAAGTCTAATCTTGTTATTTTATTTTTCAGTTTAATTTTCTTGGATTCTTGTTTCAATATTCACTAATATATAATATTTCTCAAAATGTATATGCTAAAATAATTTTCTTTTATTTTTTCATAAATAAAACTATTAAATAGGATAGAATTCAAAATTTTTTCTCAGAGATATATCAATTTATCAATTATTCATAAAAAAGTATCTTACTTCATTTGACTATGTTCAGACTGCTCATCAGAATAATTTAAGCTTTTTAATGAATGTATTAGTAACAATCTTTTTTTCAAGGTTATCACTTTTTTCTGCTACATTGTATCTTTTCATAAAATATCTTAGAATTTCTATACATCTTAATGACTCTATTGAAGAAAATAATATATGTTTAATTGACAAGTATACATTATTTTTATAAAAGTAGGTCACACTCAATAATATTATTCTATTCTATTCATGTCATCATCTATTCTATTCAGATGAGGTAACAAACATATAAGGAAATCCGGTAGTTATATATTCCATTTTAGTTTATGAAGAAGACTTTATAAAAATGTTTCTCTCTAGGAAAAAAGATATTTTGAGGATATAATAGACAGATAAATATATAAAGTCAAGCGAAATTCCTTGTAGAGATTCTCAAAAATTCATTGCTATTCTGTTTTTCAAATAAACATTGACGAATCTCAAATATTATTAGAGTTTGATTCATTGGACGGGAAAATGTTTATTTAAAATAGAATAAAAATTCTTTAATGTTTAAATTTAAACAGTTATCTATCATAAATAAAATAACACGGTTGATAATCATCATTATTATCAATAGAAAAATTTCGTCTATTATTCAGATGCATATGTCCTCCTAATGTAATCTTATATGTATAATTGATATTAATATTCAATAATCAAACAACTATCAATAATTACATTTATTAGACGTCGTATCGACTAATTCAGTCTCGTTTTTTCCAATAAAAATGTAAACTACTTTGATCAAAAACTGTTAACTGTCATACAACTTACCACAAAAATCGGTTATTTTCATGACATTTCTTTATCAAGAGAAAAAAAAGAAATTAATAACAATTATAAATATCATCGTTTTTGTCTTTGATCTTTTATGCAATCATGAGGTGCATCATTGACACTGAGTGTTTCTTCATCTGAACTATAACGATCTTTCTTATCCAAAATTAAGTCATGTAATTTATAAATACTTGATGAATTTGAATCGAAATTATTCATATGTTTGATGATACTCTATTACTATTCTTGAGCATTTCTATTTTGATGATCGTCAACATTTTTAGTACAGAAACTATTCATATCTTTTTTTTCTACATCGAAATATTCATCAATGTTTTTATTGAATTTTGATCGATTGAGTAGATTTTCCAATGGAATGCTATTCGATAGATTATTGTAATTTGGTTGATAAAAAAACGATTGTCTAATAAAAGATACTTCCAGTTGTATATCATAATATTGATTTTCGAACATTATACTCTGAAGTGAGAATATAATTTTCTTCCATTATTCAGATACAGATTATAGGTAACTTTTTGTCTCATTCTTTAAGTCTGATTGTTGCAGAATGTTTTTCTATCGGATAGTTTTATAGCAGAAAATGCGAGAAACATAGTGAGACAGCCAATTCTATCCCGAGTTTTTGACAAGTATTAGTCGGCATCATCTGAAGAATGAATGAGAACCGAAAAGTTTCACATATTAATACATCTTTAGATATTCATCGTGTGCTTAGATTTGGTGAGAGAAAATTATTCTATCTGAATCGATTTGTTTTGCTATAGTGTTTGTATATGATCGATCATCGAAACTAACTATATGAAATGGATATAATAATTAAAGATTCGTGAGAAATTCTTTTACACCTGAATTTAATTTTGTCTAAAATGTTTGTAGTATTAAAATATTCAATTGATAGGCAATGGTATTTTATGAATTTCGAAAATGATTTTTGATATTTATTGTATAGATAAGTATTTGATCAAGATCGATTAGCAAATGGAGTTTACGTATATGAAGAAAATCATCGCGTTCTTCATTATCATAACTCAAAACTTCTTCTCGAGTAACAATTATTTGTAGAAAAAAAGATTCTATTAATATGATTCTTTTTGAAGAGTTTGATACCACAATCATCACATCAATTCTTGCAAGTGATTGTGTGATGACATTTTTTGTTTTCAAAAATGATAGAAAAGATTGGTGTTGTTTATTCTCATGAATCATCATAAAAATGACATCATTTTTTTGTCCAACGAATGCTTATATATATATATGAGTATTTTCAATATTTGCATGGATTTATTTTAGGTTGAATTTTTATCGGTTTCATATTGTTATTAATACAACTACTCTTATCACAATTCTGACTCACACTGGGAAAAGTTTCGTCATTCTCTCGACGTGTTATGAGAAAGAAAACTAAAATCAATAGTTATGTAGTATGCTTGACTATTTTCTTTTTCTTATCATCTGACAAATAATGTGTAAGAACGAAAAAAATATTATGCGATATATGATTCTCCAAATACTTATTATAAATTTACCAAAAGGTAATTATGCAATATTAATGAAATATATGTTGCGATGACGAAATACAGCAGATTGACGGGTATATCGATCTGTCAGAGCAACATTTTTTAAAACTGATATAAAGACGAAAGAAGACTATGATTGTACGTTATACCGTCAATATAACATGAAGGTTTAAACATTGATGGGAGTCTTTTCTCACTTTGTGAAAATGAGTTCTTCTCTTGTTTGCAAAGTAATTGTTTAGTCTATTTCAATAAGAGAAATCTTTTTCTATTTATTATATGAAGCTGAAATTAGTTTTGTAACCACAGTAAAAAAAACCCGCTTAAACGTATCGATCATAAGAATTCAACAATGTTGTGTTTTGGGGTATGATAGAATTCATTTAGAAGGTAAATTGTACAAAAGTATTAATTTGAAAGAATATAAAGTTGAACAATCTATCAAAAAAGTTATTGGCAAAAATAATTCACATTAGCCATCAACTCAATATCAAGGGTATAATAGACGCAATTATTTTTTATTGGAACTGTATGGAATATTTGCTGAATTGTATCTACAATCTTTTCTAGTGTAATCATTAAATCATTTTCTGGATAGGCGGAATAAGTAAACTAAATTTATTTACTAACGTTGTATTGGATAAAAAAAAGGATTGAAATTAGGATTCATTGTTGAGATTACTAAAAAAAGTTGATTTTTTTTTAAAGAATATAATAGAAGACTCGAGATCTTCCAATGTATCGGGAGCTTTAATCCAAAAGATGTGAAGAAAATTTTATTGGGTGCATAAAATGCTAGTGATGAAAAAATATAAAGTCTTGAGTAATTGTTACAGCAATAAATTAGAATAAAAAAATAAGAATATGGAAAATGAAGGAAACAAAAAGAAAATGTCAAATTGTTCTCAAATCATGTGTTGTTTCAAACTCATTAATCCAATCAAGAGAAATATAAGTGTCATATTAATGGTGGCTGTGAAGATAGCTTCATTGCCTGCAGCTGTGGATATACTTCCAGTGCTTGTACTGGTGGATACAATCGCATTTCTCGTAGCAATTTCACCACATAAAGAAGCTCCTGGATTGTTAAATTGGATCGTATTACTATCTTGACTGAGCGTGATATAAACCGGATCGTTCATAAACAATATTGTAGTACTGTGACCATTGGGCATTTGAATTATTTCATCGATAGAGGAAAGTTCAGAAGGACATAAATCGCCAGCAAATTGACACTGAATACGCAAAGCATTCGTATTCATTTGTGAGAGAATCAACTGTCCAGAAGGACAACAACACGTTTTTTTGTCACATCTACCTGCCATATTGAATGTACCAGGCCACTTGGCTGTTGAAGGATTTCCACCACTCGTACATTGATAGTTAGTGCTGCCTGCTCCATTTGTGCATTGTGTTGGATAGTTTTGTTGGCACATTGACTTACAATTAGACGAAGTACATGATGAAATGTCGATTGTACCTTGCAAAGTTGGTGAACAGAAATTGCCAGAACAACATCTGCAATAACATGTATCTCCAATACAATAAGAAATACTGGCTAAAACCACAATAAGAACGATCATAAATATATTTTGATTTTGCATGTTGTAATGAAATTGATAAAAAGAAAAGAAAACTATTAAATGCAGTGTACTGATCGAACCTTTATATATAGACGCCTTTATCTATATGCTTAAAAGATTTAAGTAGGTAATAAAAACCGTGGAGGAGGATTCTTGTATTTATTTATTTTTTCCCACAGTGGGAAAAACAAGCACATACATATAAAGTCTCTTATCTAAGAATTCACGAGAGACACAATGGAAAAATTCACACAGTGGGTAACGAGCGCATGTGTTGATAAATAGATTGAGAATGATATGCAATCAATATTGAATAAAGGTAACCAACACTTGTAACAAAGACATACGGTAGGAGTATCAATTTGATGCTTCCTTCTCCATATCTCAGAAACGATGAACCCAGGAGGGTTGCACATCCCTAGAAACTTGGGAGCTTGGAGCCCTATGCATGTTCTGAGTTCTTGAGAACTCGAGACCAAATAGGCATTGTCGCTTTTTATAATTCAGTATTTATCTCACTTTTCAAAAATAAGAAACAGTTTTCAGATTTCTTCATTTTTTCTAGAAAAGAATTTGAGAATATCCATCTGTAACTTTTCTTACGAGGAGAGTCATACGAAATTATTTTACATAAGCGATATTTAGGGCACACTGTCATTACTCAGTGGGTCTGACACGGTTGATATCTATTTTGTTTAGTGTTCCACTTTATCTTTCTATTAATCTTTTGTTTTTAAAGATACAAAATGCTCTAAGGATGATTTGCACGCAAAAAGCAACAGTTGACTTTTTAACATAGTCAGATTTAAGCTGTCATTATAGTACAATGATTCTACTATTACTTAAAATTATTTTCAAAAGTATCTACAACTTGGTCAAAATTAATTCTAGATGAGCAGTCACTTGATCAGCTTGTTAAATCACTTGAATAAACATCGAGTATAGAATTTTATGCATATCTTTTTATTAATTTTACTTTTGAAAAACTTCTTTAGAATGTTACTTGTAATACTCGAATAAACAAACATACTTACTTCTCATTTTCTCAATGGCCTCGAAGAGCAATCATTTGTTTGACTAATAACAGCAAAATTGAAGAAAGTTTTTTGATACGACGATCCAGATTATGGCGCACAACTAAATTCCTACTACTATCTAACGGATTTATAACACTTAAATTAAGTTACTGGCGTATTTTAAACGACTGGAAGTTCTTTTGTAGTGATAATAAGTGCTTGAGATTGTTTGTATTTTTGCAAATCACACTTCTTTTTTCCGATACATGTTTCCACTTATTATAATCGCATGTGGTGAAAGCATCACCAACATCTGCTTTATATGCACTAAAATGATGTCAATTACAACAACAAAAACAATCATTGTTTATGGAATATTCTAACCACGTTCTGTTCCCAAAACATTTGGATGGGTGTGAGGAAAGTTTTGATTGATCAGGAGGATCCTTACAACTTGTACTAATATCTAACGGTGTAGATTTAGTTCCAGAATTTTTTCTGTTATCGGTGTTACATCTATCGATTCCTCAATTAAAGAAGATATTCTAAGACTTTCAATAGGAGTGTCACAATAAAGTTTGTCTGATGAAGATACTAAATGTGTCGAAAACTTTTTAGGATGGGCTCAGCTCCACCCAGCTCATGCTTGGCGTCACCACTACCATGCCATTGAATTGACAGTTCACCTAAATGAAAATTGCTAAGTATCATATATCTATATTTATATGGTGTGACTTTCAACAAACTTCACTCGCAGTTTGTTTATTGTAGAGTTCAGTACTTTTTATTTTAGTTTTTTTGCTACACTTGAAAAAATAATTAAATACAAATTATTTTTCGTGATTGTGAACAAATGCATTCTAAAAATATGTTGATCATAGAAAAGTTCATATATCTTTCTTAATGATAAACACATCGGAAAAGTTAGCGCCATATTCGGATATACCTAGTCCGGATGCCATATATTACTTCAGTTGTGTTTAAGATTCATAAGGTACGTATAGAATTTAGTTCTGAATTGAATGATACCATTTTCAAGAGAGATTGTCGGGCAAACAATAGTTCTTTGAGCCTAAATACTGATTTTTAGTGGTCATTTGCTACCTATTCGTTGTCCGAAGTTAGCATAGAATCCAATTGAGTGAGATACACAATTTGATGCTGAAATGAACGTTTTTCTTTGTGACAGTCTCTATGAGGTTGCTTATTTCGTTTTAATATGTTTATTGGACCTAGGACGGGAAAAATATAAGATGGTTTTGTGTTTAGCAACGTATTTACTGTGGGTGGGTGAATTTCCAGCATGGGAAAGTCCATCATGAAAAGCACACTATGAGACTTTTGGTGTGGGTAACAATGTGGCTGCAGGTGTCGGATGCGTGGTCCGAGATTCACACTCAGATCGCCACCGAAAAGGCACAAACATATTACTCCCATCTATGGCTTCACCCACAATGACATTCATACCTGCATTTACGTTTATTACCTCACCCACCCTGCCCTCAAGATTCGATCAAATTGAAGATTTTTAAGATGCTGAACACTATTTCCAATAGAATAGGATTTTTTTTGTTTTTTTTCTTGAGAATGAGGAAAATGCCCAAATAGTGAGCGCAGAAAGGGAAAAGGATACCTTTCATTGCATATTCGATTTCTAGTGCAGAAGAAGCTTAAAAAGTTATTAACAATCGTTTTCTAATATATAAGTTTTTCAACTATGCTATAACGAATGATGAAGATAATTTTTCACTTTGTTAGGAAATAGAATCTTGCCATTTTCATGATTAATCACTTTCCATAGTTTTTCAGCGAGTAAGAAAAGATAGAATAACCGTAATATCAGGGCATACAGTGCAAATGCCAGTAAGGATAAGATCTGATACTGGTCGAATTGTTTCTTGAAGATAAACAATTAAAGGTTGTCGTAAATGAAGATTAACAATTATTGTAGGTACCATATTTGTATGAATGACTACAATAGTTTTTAATTGATTCAGATTAGTCTGAACCGATTGAAATGATAAATGATCAAAATATTGGCGATATGCGTTACGAATAGATAATGTAAATTTATCTGTTTTTAACATTGATCAAATGTAATCAATCTCATTTAAAGTTACCTTATGATCGATTAAAGAAGGTAATGAAACAAAAAATTCCAAATTGTTTAGAATTATTCTTGATCAAATTACTGAAAATTTATTTTAATTCGTTTGCAAAAATTTAACCTTTTTTTTTATTATTTTCATACATTTAAGTATCAGATGCTGTCATCGAAACGATACTAGATGTATTTCTTAAAATAAATATATATTCTTTAGCCTATTGAACAGATAGTTTTGATGTTATGTATCCATCTGAATTATTACCATTTTCTTCAATAGCTTTAGGAAAAATTTCAAAAGCAACGTGATAATGATGGATATCAAAAGACTGGCACTAATACCATTCAGGAAAAGCCCTAGCAGTTACAGCTCAGATCCATACTTTCAAAGATGAATAAATGATATTGATCCTAATTAGCATATATTTTTTCAATTAATTTATTCTTGAACTCATCCTCTCAATAATAATGTAATGTTTACTAGTCGAGTCATAGTAGTAACTGTTCCAACGAAATTTTCGATAATTTTCTAGTTGTTTAGTTGTATTAAAAATGAAGGATATGCATTTAGACTAAGTTTCTCAATAGATTAATTGAATCCATTATCGTTAGGAATTTTTCCGCAAAGAGTCAGAATTTTTGACTGTATCATAGCCAGTATGGTGAGAAAATGTTTTCGTAATTGTCTAAATAATATAAACATAATAATAAGAACGACAAGCCACATAGCCAATAATATACAATACCATAAAACACGATGTCTATTGTAATAAAGATAGAGTACCATTAGAGTATCACGATGAAACCATGTACCTCCTTTTGTATTCCAAAACATGGTACGATAAATTTTATTATCAAATATACGTACAACTTGTTTATCTGTCTGTTTGAAAAAATATTCTTGAATTGTAGCATAGAGTGGACCAACACTAAGTAATATCGTAACATGATAAATAAGAAAATTATAATTGAATAGATGCAATCGAGAAATAAACTGCTTGTAGATTGGATGACCAGCAGTACTAATCATAAAATTGTTTTGAATGCCAAATAGTTCTCCAGCTATAAAAAGAGCAAGGTGAGTAGAGTTTGAATCGAGTGCCTCTAGTGTAGTTACTATTTCGCGAAAAGGACGATGACAAGCATTGTCCATGTCAATATAAATACCACCTAAGTGAAATAAAAGTACATATCGAAACGAATCAATACGCTGTATATCATATGGATAATGGACAAAAGTATTCCAATAGAAGTGAGGCTCATGCTGTCGAACAAATATATCCATATCTACATGAGACCATCGACGATATTTAAACTCATTAGCATTCATTTTCATTACAGAGTCTACCGTTGTATTCCAAATATCAGGTATAGCATACGTACGATACGTCTGATGAATCACACGAGGTATTCGCCGCCGAGGCCAAGTCACATTCCCATATCGAAACAGATCCATTTTATTTATAAACTTCCTTGTTGAACGACGTCGTAATGCATAGTATAGAATATGACTGATTAACAAAACAAAAACGATGATCAGTACACAGATATATATTTTGGCATGCCTTCGCTTAACGGTTATTAATGATTTTAAATATATTTTCATGTTAAATACACTGTACTAAAATGAAATTAAATTAGAATTTTATTTTCGACCACTAGTAGTTATTTAAATTAGAAGAATTTCTATAGAAAAATATACAATCACTATTGTAAACCTATTAAACATAAGTATCTGAATACATATCGAAGTATATTATATTTAAAACTAAAATTCTCGAAGCTAACTTTTTTTTCTTGACAAATGGGATAAAACATATACATTGAAATATATATTCACAATAAATTTTTCAAAGCGATTTAATACATAAAATTTTGACTTTTTAAATAACTATGAAAGTCACTTGTTACTAAAGATGAAAAAATGTATTTTATCGTTAAGCACAATTTAAAGTTATGAAAATGAGTTTGTACACATTTCTCCCACTGATTCCATTAAGACAAGTGATTATTTTCATTTATTGTACAGAATACATATGAAACTTATTAACTCAAATCATGGCGATGATTGTAAAAAGGAAAAAAAACTTCTTTCTGTCACTGTTAGACATATAAATGTGTGTCATTCAATATTAATGAACAATAAGTTAGACTTACAAGATACTTAACTAATTCAAATGTATTTTATTGAGTCGATTATTTACTTCTAATAATGAACAACGAACATTTTTTCATTATAATAAGTAGACTTTCATTATGTAAATCAAGCAAGTAAACAGATTGATATTTCATATCAAATATAAATTCAACTAACGTCTCCTTCTTTAATGCTTAATTATTTACTCTCTATCTATTATCGTCTACAACACGAACAACACATTACACAATGTTGTCTTTCAGGAAATAAACACATGTAATATGATGAAAACTTACATTTCCATTGACCACACAGCTGACTGAACTGCAGAGGAATAATTCATTTTATTGTATTTTTTTATTTTCTAGTAGAAATTGCTTCAGGTAGTTTATACAGTGTAACTTTCTTCAGAATGTAATGCACAATGCCACTGATGATATACTCAAGATAATAACAAACGACAAGAAATTTACCAAAAGATATTCGTCAGTATATGAATAGAAAAAAAACCGATTCTAATCGATTAAAAGTTGAACTTTGTTTTACTTCGATTTGATACAAATACAACAATATCTATCGATTTTCGAATTTATACAAACGGAACTTCATAGTTGATAGTTTTGATTAAATGAATATTAACATTAACAACTGTTGTTTCTTGACCATGTTGTAATGCTGTATAATGAAATTTTATCTTATTGTTAAAACTTTTATTTAACAATTTAATTCTGATTAACAGAATTAACCATTGTTATTTGCATAGAAAGTACATATGGATGGTTCATTTTCATTTATATCAATATCTTTTGTAAGATTTTAAGTCAAAGTACCCTACTATTCGTTTCAATTGCTATGCTTTCTTTCGCCGTTTTATATATGTCCAGAAAAAGAAATAGTTGTCGGCAGTATTCTGAGTACATGTGGCAGAAAAAGATTATATAAACTATGTCGAAAAATTTTAAATAATTGAACCTTGTACATTATTTTTGAAAATGAATAAACAAGTAGCTACTAGGCATGTTACACTTCCCAATACTGATGACTGATTAATGGCGAATAATTCATAATAAATGCTTGAAATTTGCATTGCATATTTTAATCTTTATATGTGTTTTACTAAATAAGAGAATATTATTATACGATGCAGCGTAGAAAACTCTGAAATCTACAAAGTAATACTCATTTTGATTTTCTAGTTTTGCTTTTCAAAAGCAAAATTCTATCTGGCCAATTTTCGGCAATACTATAAAGATTATTGTTTTAGTAGACGATCGAATGCTCAGATCGAATATTCGAAGTGACATTTTCCGACGGATCGAGGGCACGGCAATTGGTCATTTCGATGGTTCATTTTGATTATTCGTCGAAAATCTTGAAATTCTTTTCGATGAGTTCATACCTATCGAGATAGAATAATCTGTCGCGGGACTCTCGATCCATCGGAAGATATCATTCCAAACACTCGATTTGAGCATTCGATGGGCATCGAAAAAACCAATCGAAAGGCTTTCGGAGGGCTCGAAAAAAGTCACTATATATATATATTGAGTCCTCGATATCTATCGAATATATGTACGTACAGTTATGAATTATGCATTTTTTTTTGGAGTCATAACCTTTTTTTTATTTAAAAGAAAAGAAAAATCACAACCATTACATATCCGCACCCGATGTTACAACCAAGGCTGGATTAGGAAAATGCAACGATGAGACTCTTGACAGATGTCTTTTGTCTCTGTAGAAGCAAGAAATATACATTGTGTGTTTAAGAGAAGAATATGTGGATTAGTATGTGAATAGAAAACAGAGATTAGAAACGATGAAAGAGAGTTATTTAATGATAAAGAAATATTCGGCGTTTACACTCGGTAGCGATAAGTCGCATATATCGAGTGGGTTCGTTTATTTTATATAAGCTTTTCCCTAAGTTCTTTTTTTACACTCTCAAGTCCTCGGACTTAAAATCTTGGTGTTTGTTCTTTGTTTTCTTGATTTTTCTTGAAAATCAGTCAAGCGGAACACGAGATCTTAGGCTTATTTTTCTATAAGACATAGATCTCATCAAGACACATTTTTTGCCACCGAATTGAAAGAATAAAAAACCTGGGGAAGCAAGCTACCATAGATGATACTGAAGTCAACCCTATCTAGTGATCATTGATTCAACTCTCACAGTGATTGAATATCTTTAGAAATTACAGAAAATGAGTTCAAATTTGTGCTCAGCTTAGAGAATTGGGTAAGTGGAATTAATTAAGAATGGATTTGTGCTTGTATTTACCGAGATTATGGTCATAGATAATCTCATGGATCTATGATAGTTATATGATATACAGAGATACCAGTATTTTCATAATAATGTACCAATATTAATAGCTATCGAGTTCGGATTTTTTCCATTTGATAACTCTTATTAGTAGCGACAAAACCATGCATCTAGAATACCCCAAAACCATTAGTCATCTGAGACATATTTACGTACACTGGCCTCAAGATACAGATTTTGTGCATTTTGGGACCCTGTTTAGGCAATTTTCACTTAAAAAACTACGATTTCATTCAAAACTAATATCATATTCGGAATCAGCATTAAAAACTGAGTCGATTCATATATATTTTAAATAGTTCTGAGAAAAAAATGTTTTTTGAAAAAATCCCTTTACCTCCCCCTCAGGGATGGTTTGGTGAATATTGGCAATGTTCTCGATAACTCAACTATTTCTTGCCAGATCCTTCTCATCTTCGAATTCGACCGAGATATTAATGAGACAATTCTGTGCACAAAATTTTAGCTCAATCGAATGTAATTGTGAAAAGTTATCGTGTAAACGGCCGGACGGACACACAGACCGATTTTAGTAGTGTACTCACTTTTTGAGTACACCAAAAGATTAAATTGGTGAAATGAAACCAAATAGTAGAAATAAACAAAAAAGTTAAATGGGAGAAACTTTTCGAATACACAACAATAGTGATTGTGTTGAAAAGGTTCTCTTTATAATATTTAAATAGTTCACATTCGCAGTTAAGAAATATTTATATATTTAAAGAATAAATGAATGTATTTTAACAAGTCTGTAAGAGAATATTTAAATTATCAGTACCATTATTGCCCACTACAATATCCAACTTATTATCATTGTTGAAATCACCACCAACAACAAAGAATGGATGAGATCCATATTCCATCGAAAATACGATTTGATTTGCAAATGTGCCATCATCATTTGCAAGGAATACACCTATATTATGGGAGAAATAATTAGCAACAACAATGTCCAGTAAGGTGTCCTTGTTAAAATAACCAATGGCTACTGAGTATGGTCCTCTGCCAGTTGAATATGTTCTTTGATTTGCAAAATTTCCATTGCCATACCCAAGTAAAATGCCTATTTTATCAAGACCATAATTAGCGACAACAATATCTAGTTGAGTATCGTTATTGAAATCACCGACACCCACAGAGTATGGAGACGAATAAGGATCGGTTGAATACGTTCTTTGATTTGTAAAAGAGATATTCCCATATCCAAGAAAAATACCAATATTGTGAGTGCCCATATTAGCAACGACGATATCCATTTTAGTATCATTGTTAAAATCGGCAATGGCAATTGAATGTGGCCTGGAACCGTTTTCAGTTGTGAGCATAACTTGGTTAATAAAAGCTTTATTATCACATCCGAAATATATAGTAGCATTATCGTCACCCGAATTGGAAATGATGATATCTGGTCGAGTATCATTATTGAAATCACCAACAGCCAAAGACCTTGGATAAAATCCAGTTGAATATGTCATTTCAGTTGCAAAAGAGCCATTACCATATCCAAGAAGAACACTCATAGTATAGCTATTATAATTGGCGACAACGATATCTAGTTTTGCATCATTGTTGAAATCATCGACAGCTACACAGTATGGATAAGAACCAGCTATACCAATCGTTGTATTTGAAAAAGAGCCATTACCATATCCAAGAAGTACAGTTAACTTGAAGAAGCCTATAGTGGCAACAACTATATCTAGTTGAGTGTCATTGTTAAAATCGCCTACAGCTATGGATACTGGAAGAGCATCAGTTGGATACGTCATCCGATTTGCAAATGATCCATTACCATATCCAAGAAAAACAAACACATTATTAGAACCATAATTGCCGACGATAATATCAAGGTGACTGTCATTGTTGAAATCATCAACAACTAAAGGCCGTGGTGTCAGTCCAGTTGAATATGTGATGTTGTTTACAAAAGAACCATTGCCATATCCAAGAAAGATACTTATACTATTGTTACCAAAATTGGTGACAACAATATCTAGCCAAGTATCGCTATTAAAATCACCAAGAGCTACAGAGTAAGGTCTGTTACCAGTTGGATACTTTATTTGTTTTTCAAAAGAGCCATTACCATATCCAAGAAGGATGCTTATACTATCACTGCCAAGATTCGTCACAACGATATCTAGATGGGTATCATTATTAATATCACCAAGAGCTATACAGTGTGGCTGAGATTCAGTTGAATACTTCATCTGATGTCCAAAAGATCCATTACCATATCCAAGGAGGATGCTTACATCAGAACTATGCTCATTGGCGATAGCAATATCAAGATGATCATCGTTATTGAATTTACCAATAGCTACAAACCGAGGACCAGCGCCAGTTGAATAGTTCGTTTGATTTGTGAAAGATCCAGTGTTATATATAACTAGAATATCCATATTATCACTTTTATCGTATGCAACAATAATTTCTGATTGCCTGTCATTATTGAAATCAGCTGAGGCAATGACTAAGGGAGTAAAAATGAAAGCATTTCCAAAACTTCTTTGACTTGAAAATGTTCCCTGACCATTTCCAAGCAACATGTCTATATTCTTAGTACCATAATTAGCAACAGCAATATCTAGTTGAGTATCATCATTAAAATTCCCAATGGCGATAGATTGAGGATGAGAATTTGTTGTGTCAGTATTAAACACCATTTGTTTTACGAAACTACCATTTCCATATCCAAGCAGAACGCCTACATTATTAGTGCCGTAATTAGCAATGACAATATCCGATCGAGTGTCGTTATTCATATCACCAATGGCAATATATTTTAGACTAGAACCACCACCAGATGCATAGCTCATTTTATTTGCTAGAACTCCACTATTATATTGAAGTAGTATGCTTACATTGTTGCGATCATACATGGGAGCAACGATATCTAATCGAGTGTCGTTATTGAAGTCACCAATAGCTACAGAATATGAAAAAGCTGGAAAATCATAATTTTCAGAATCTAGAAAAGATCCATTCCCATCTCCAAGAAAAACAGTTATAGTTTTGAAAGACGCATAAACAACGACGACATCCAGACGGGCGTCGTTGTTGAAATCAGCAATAGCTACTGATGTTGGACCAGTGCCAGTTCCATACGTCTTTTGTTTCTCAAAAGAGCCATTACCATATCCAAGAAGAACACTTAATTTGTAGCCAGCTCTATTGATAACAACAATATCTAATCGAGTGTCGTTGTTAAGATCACCGAGAGCTATTGAGTATGGCTCACGATCAACTAAATAGCTCGTTTGCTCTGCAAAAGTTCCGTCACCATATCCGAGAAGAATACTTACATTGCGGCTACGAATATTGGTCACAATAATATCTAAATGGTTGTCGTTGTTGACATCGCCGACAACTACAGACCATGGTCCAGGGTCAGTTTGATAAATTTTTTCCATGGCAAAAGAGCCATTACCATACCCAAGACGAACACTCACTGTATTGTTAGCATAATTGGTAACAACGATATCTGATCGATTGTCGTTGTTAAAATCACCAACAGCTACAGATTTTGGAGAAGAGCGAGTTGAATATGTGATTTCTTTTACAAAAGAACCATAACCATTTCCAAGAAAAATACTCACACTATTGTTGAGATAACAGGTGACGACGATATCCAATTGCTTGTCGTTGTTAAAATCACCAACAGCTACAGATTGTGGAGAAGAGCCAGTTGAATACGTCTCCCACTTTATAAAAGAGTCACTACCATATCCAAGAAAGATGGTCACATCATTGCTACCATTATTGGTAACAACTATATCCAGTTTATTATCATTGTTAAAATCACCGACAGCTATAGAATATGGTTGAGAACCAGTTTGATACTTTTTTGGACTTTTAAAGCCTTCGAAAGAACCAAGGAGAATATTTATAGCACCAGTATCATTGTTAACGACGATAATGTCAAGTCTATTGTCTTTATTCAAATCACCTGTAGCGACTGAGATTGAAGAAAAAGATCCTGTTGAATTCATCCATGAATTTTCAAAAGTACCATTTCCATATCCAAGAAGCATACCTATATTGTTTGTGCCTCGATTGGTGACGACTAAATCCAATCGATTATCCTGGTTAAAATCACCGACGCTAATCGAATATGGAGATGCTAAACCCATGGAATAGTTGGTTTGGTTTGCAAAACTACTCATGCCATTATTTAGAAATACGCCTACATTGTTCGTGCCAAAATAAGTGACTGCAATATCAAGGAAAATATCGTGATTAAAATGACCAACCGTTATTGACAATGGATGAGATCCAAAGCCGGTTGAAAAGATCTTTATTTGGTTTTGAAAAGTACCGTTTTCGTTTCCAAAAAGTATACCAATATTGTGTGTACCATAATTGGCAATGGCAATATCAGAATAATTATCATTATTGAAATCGCCAGCAACCAATGAAGATGGAAAAGAATCATAGCCCATAAAATAAGTAAGTGGAATTGAAAAGCTTCCGTTTCCATATCCATGAAATATACTTATACTATGAGTTCCATAATTAGTAGTAGCAATATCACATACTATATCATTATTAAAATCAGCTACAATTAAAAAACTTGGACGAGATGAGGCAGTTGAAAACTCTATTGGATTCTCGAAAGATCCATTACCCAATCCAAAAAATATACCAATACTATTAGTGCCAAAATTTGCAACTGCAATATCCAACTGATAATCTTTATTAAAATCAGCAATAGCGACCATATATGGAGTAGAACCTAAACCAGTAGAATATTTAGTTTGATTTCCAAAACTACCATTACCATATCCAATATATACAACTATATTGTTAATGATTGAATTGGCAACAACCATATCGGGCCAATTATCATTATTGAAATCATCGATGGCGACAGCTCGTGGACCATAATTATATTCAATTGGATTTTCAATCGTTTTTTCGAACTTCAACACACAGTTTTCAACTAAATAAAATAAGAAAAGTGATCAATTACTAATATCATTGAATGTTCATAAATCAACAACTTTCAAAGTTTAAATAGAATTAAATTAAAGTAATAAATTGACTCATTTTTCATTCAATTTCTTCTATTTATTATAAAACTTCTTTGAAAAAAAAACCCCATAATTCACGAGAAAAAAAAAAGAATTTGTCTGAATGTCACAAATAATATATCTAAGTCGAAAATTTTCTTAATCACACAATTTATTTTATAAACTATACTTAACCATAAATTTAACGTAATGATTTAAATTTCAAACTATTGGAAGAATGAAACGAATACTAATACTACTATATGACGATGATAGTTTTAGTTTTTCTTTTATATTAAACTAATATTTACGATATATAGGAATTAAGAATCAATTGGTACTGTTGAATTTAGTATTAAAATGTATTTCAAAGTTATATTATATATATATATATTTAAAAGAAAAATGAGAACATACCTGTTACTTTTGGTGATGTAAAATAAACTATTAATATACTATTAATCATCGCTATACTTATACATAAAGCAAATATAATTTTAATTATTGCTGTTGGATGTGTAGACCAAAATGAATATTCTCTAATAAAAATATTCTTTAAATATATATTAAATCAATAAAAAAATAAAAAAAATATATATACAAAGTTGTTGGAATCATTGATAATTTGTTCATTTTGTCATCAATATTAAAAAATCTTAGTAATTTTGATATTGTTTATTATTAAGATGAGAATGATGATCAGTATATAATCGTTCAACTGTAATATTATTATTATTATTTATAGAATTTTCATTTATCAATAGTAATTTAATCTAAAATTGAAAATATTTTTTGCGAGCTATTTTTATAAATTATTTCTTAAGAAATTCAAATTGTTTCCAATACAAATATAATTTGAAAAAATTTTCATGAATATTAGAATTGATTTAATTAACTAAAAATATTTGTTTAAAATAAGATTATTTTTAATTTCGAAGTTTCATTATTTGAAAATATTCTATTGTTTATATTTTATTTCATTTAATTCTTTCTATAAATGATTTTCTAATTTGACTATAGGACACTTTCTATTGTCTTATCTATTAAAAAAAAGATCAATGTTATTCCCTATAAAAAATTTGAAAAGTACGGATTTTTTGAAATGTTGTTTAGACAATTTCCAGTGAGTTTTAATTTAAAAATCTTGTTAAAAATTTTTTAATTCAGACAGTTTTGTATATTTCGACGAGTTCTATTGAATCATGAAAAAATATCTAAGAAAAATCTTTTTACGCATTTTTGAATCAATATTATCTTAATTTTTGACCGTAAAAATCTCTAAAATATCTGAAAATTTCTTATATTCAACGTTAAAAGTTTTTCATAAACCTTTCAGTTTAATAACAATAAACCCTATTTTTGACAAGTTTTCATTTGATATAAAATTTCTTATGTATTCTATTTGAAATTCTAGTTATATTCTCTTGAATAATATTATCTCTAATTATGTATATATATTGAGAGCAAATTTAATGAAATCATAATAAATAGAAATCTTCTTTAAGAAGTTAAACAATCTAAAAATAAAATAACATTAACAATATAAATGTTCATTGAAAAAGTAAAGATAATTGAATTTTATCTATCGTATGTTCTGAAAGTTCCTTTCTAAAAGTTTTTTCATATATCTGTACTATTACATTTGATTTTATTAGTAACTCTTTTTTTTAAACTATAACTGAGAATATTGAGTTCTAGTTGACCTAAACGAAGTTGCATTTTACTCCTCAAAAGGCATGATCTATGATAAAAATACAAATATATATATATTGACAAATTTCTGAACAAATCTTTGAGACAAAAATATATGGATAACTAACACAAAAAAAATATTTTATTTTATTTTTTTTTGAGATAGAAAATAACCAAAATTTTTGTGTTTTGATCATAGATGATGGATTTTGGAGAATAGTATGCGACGTCATTTAGGCCAACTAAAACTTGATATTCTCAGCTACAATTTAAAAAGAAAATTTTCTGATAAAGTCAAATGTCATAGTAGAGACATATGAAAAAACTTTTCGGAAGGGACTTTCAGGACACACGATATATTTTCCTCTTTGTATAGAAGTTATTATATTAATTTACGTTTAGTTTTTTAATGAAATGTTATTTAGAGCAAAAATTAGTCACTGTTGTAATTAATAATAAGAATTGATGAATGTTGCAATTAGTGATACTTTATCTAATAACAATAGAAGAAGATCGTTATTCTAGATAGCTGATTTCTATACTTAAAATATTTTAGAAAAAAAAAAAGAATCATCAATAAGATTATTTAAAAGAGAAAATTTTTTCAATTACATATTAACTAATTGTATATTAAGTCAAATAATATAGGATAACATTTATATATCATTATTAGGGATTGTTTTTTTAGTTAATCGAATTAATAATCATCAGAGAATATTTTTTATTGAGAATTTATATTAAATACAAACATATATGAATTATATATATATACGAAGTGAATGAACAACTCATAAAAATTGCAAATAAAAATTCAATTTATTATTTACAAAAAAAAATGAAATAAGAACTGTCTGTATAGTCATATAAAATACTTTATCTAATGATATTTATTCTCTTTACAATTATTTCAGTTACAGTAAAACCTCTCTAATGTGAACACCATTGGGACTTTTCAAAAGTGTTCACTATAGTGAGGTGTTCACTTTCGAGAGGTGACGTATGTTTTGCTGAGAAATCAAGCAAAAATCCCGAATGTATGCTGCTATATTAGTCTAGAGTTTAGCACGAGCTATTTATACTTTCTACTCATATATTTTTATTTAAATATTTTGTATTAGAAAAATGTATAGATGCAAGAAAAAAACTTAGTTTTGTTTAAAAAATCTTCTAATGTCGTTTGTTTTTTTTTGTTTTTGAATCAATATAAACATCAGTTAACTTTGACTCTAATTCATTAATTAACTCAATTTTCTGTTGTAAAGTAAGATCATGATGTAATGGCATTTTCCTAATAAATATTTGATCATGTTTATTATATAAACAGAAACTATATAGGAGAGAGATAATCAGGCGAAGTAGGAAAAAAGTAGAGTTTTCCTTGTCTGTTTAGAAAATCAACAATAAGACGAAATGAGATAATGACCTTCTTATGCAGAACAGACGTTAGTTAGGAAAAGTAGGCCAAATGTACAAGGCATATATAACAGTTGAACAGAAAAAGAAAAGAAGTGGAGCATTGCGTAACAGAGAAAGAAAAATAAACATGCAGATATGTTCACATTAGAGAGGTTATAATAGCTGGAGGGACCGGAAAAGAAGTGTTCATGTTCAGAACAAAGAGATGTTCACAATCGAGAGGTGTATTTCCAGCAAAAATCTCTCCGTCGGATCTGAAAGTGTTCAGAATAAGGAGGTGTTCACTATCGAGAGGTTCTCACATATAGAGGTTTTACTGTATATAGATATATAAAATGAAAGTATTAAAACAGTCTTTATTTACCTTATTTTATTTTATGAAATACTTTTCGTTCATTTTTTTGTCTCATTAGTTATTTTCATTATACTAATTATCAATATATTTCATACTGACTTACTTGTTTTATTATTGTACATGCTGTGTAGAGAATATTTTATCTATGACATTAATTATGCTCAATGAATATGAAATTAATAATAATTCTATAAATAACATTTATCAATCACATGACTGTCGAGTAAGCATATGATATATAATATATGTATCTCCACTTTCATACATATATATAAAGAAAAAAACACTGCATGGGTAATTAATTTCAAGCAAAATCATGTTCGCTAATGATACAATCTGAATATTTAATTATTTTTTCGTCTCGATGTGATTCTCGTTTACTTTTATTTGAATTTATATTTTTAATGAATAACAAGGTAACAACATTATGGATAGATATTTTTTTTCTAATGATTTATATTTTTGAATATGTATCATTTATATTATTGAGGGGAAATAAAATATTAACGAACACACTCATACTTAAACAATTTCTTTTCATTATTAATAAATATGTCTAAATTTCTATATAATACCTATATAATATTTATAAGGTGCACGCAAAGCAAAAATAAAGTAAAAAATTTTTTCTAATTTTTATACACCATTCGATAGAGAATTTCACGGCGGTCAACAATATGTGTGCCTTGCATTTTCCTGGACCTTTTTTCCGGTGGAAAAATTCGAGATTACAGTTAGTTACCACAAATCTGCCCATAATCAAAAATCATAGAACGCAGTACGAATACTATCTCTCTGGAAACCGCATAATGTCATCTTTGTTTGCATCGATTGCTAATTGTTAATTGTGAATATTCATGAGTTTTCCAACTATTGATATCTCAAATGAAAGCTAAATTTGAGAGAGTTACGTAAAGAGTTATAAAGATTTTTGAAACATTTACTTAGATTCTTCTCTCAAGAAGTTTGACGGTTATGAGACAATTAGGTGAAAGTTTGATTTTGAGATGGTCAGAAGTCGTATCAAAGCACCAACAATTTTCTCGATGGAATCTTTATAGCAGACCTTTGTGAATCCTAATAGGCTTCACTTTTACACGAAAACGTCGGGTGATCAAACATTAGACTGAGATGCGGTTCTTTCATCGAGTACTCGCTATTTCGATAGATTCGGAGCACTCGAAAATAGGCCGAATGAGCAAAAAGGAGATGCAACTGTTTAATTTCTTCAAAAGAATTGCATGCTTACTGGAATTCGAATGCTCGTGGAAAATCGACTGATCAAGTAGTCAAGATCGAGGGAGTATGAAGTTTAACAGAACGGAAAAAAAATTGATTGAAGTTATTCTCGAGCACTCGCTGTGGCTATCGAAGACTTTTTAAAATTTGCTTAGAAAACTACCGAAGAAACAACCCAAAGGTGAAGATCAGCTTTAACCCATTCGCCCCGACGGGTCCCACCGGTGGGACCCGGTAGGTCTTAAGAACAAATTTAATAGAAAACAGTTTATTTTCCTTTGTTTTCGAGTGGAAGGCTGCATATAGTGTGGCATCTAATCGTTCTCGCTATTGTTAGAACTATTTATTACATAAGATGATGTTTTTCATTGAAGCAATCAAGACAAAAAAAAGTATCACAGTCAGGACAGAAAGTGTTTATTTTCTTTGTTGCTGCATTGCTTGCTTCTCTTGATTGTTGTTGCCGTATTCTTTCATAGCAGCCAGCACAACGCTTTCGAACATCGCGTCCACATCCTTCTTTTTCCACTAATTTGTGATCAGCGAACTTACGCTTCACTTGACCAGTTGGTTTCTGTTTCACACCCGGTTTCAGCTTCTCGAATGGCATACCAAGCAGTAAATTCGAACAAGAATTTCACGAAATTGTAGAACGGTCACGTTACTTGCTGCGTAGTTTTCCTTGTAAAACAAATAACTATTTACCAGTGCTGTCCTAAAAATTAATTCAAATGCTACCTTTCGGTACCACTTTATTGATCGCCTGAGGCACGTGTAATATGATGATAGCTGATGAGATAAATCAGTACCTATTCTGTCTTCATTTGTAATACAGTACAACATGCGGCTTCATGATGCGTTCATTTTTACTATTGACATTTCGAGTGTCTACCACAGTTGCTGAATCCGACGGTCTTGTGGATATCATCAAGATGTTCTTTTTGTCTTTGAACATGATCAATTTTACGCCTTCTCTATTCTGAAGTCCGTAAACTTGACCGTGTCTAAGGTTTTTTTGAGCAACTTCGCTGCCTGATCCAGCACGATTACTTCTCAGTGTCCCAATAAGATACGTATCGTGTTCTAACAAACATTTTGCAAGAGGAATACTGGTAAAGAAGTTATCAGCTACTACGGTTCGATAACATCCGTCAAGACCATCCAATAGATTCATCACGACTGTTTGGGCATGTCCAAGACCTGCCATAGGATCTTGTTGACCAGTATAGATAACAAAATTCCAGGTGTATCCTTTGGTAGCCGCTAACTTATAGATTTTTACGCCGTATTTGTGCACTTTTCCAGGAGTATATTGTTTGAAGAAAAGCCTACCTTGCCATGGTATCATAGTTTCGTCGATAGTCACAACCGAACCAAGTATATATACTGACGAAAATCTGGCTCGCAATAAATTCAAGAGTGGTTTCAACTTGGAAGCCTATCTTGATTCGAATTTTTGTTATCATTGTTCGAAAAATGCCAAAATTTGAGGTGTAATTCGAATCTCTCCCTCGACATAGCATTTCGAATGATGCCTGAACCATACAACTGGCTACTGTTCCAGTAGTACTTCAGTTTTGGCATTTGCACCAACCCCATTTCGATAATGATTCCAAAGAACTTCAGCATCTCTTCATTAGTGGTTGGTTTCCATTGATGAAGTATTGACCGTCTACTAATCTCATGGTTTTGCAAGTATTGCTGCGCGTATCGATTAGTTTCACGGACTATGAGATCAATAATTTCGTCCGTAATAAAATGCCGATAGCAATCGATAGGATTGATTGTATTATCTTCTGAAATAGAAGTTACTTCTTCGATGAGTCCATGATCCTCCAGGAATTCTGCGTCGGATTCTGGTTCTATTTCATTCCAAGTATGTGAATCCATGTCATTATCACTATTTTCTTCATTAGAATCGTCAGATTCAAGATACATTGCATCAAAATCGTCATTCAGAGAACTCACTTCACTGAGTGTGCTAGCGCTATCTTCTGTATCCATTTTTTCAAACGACATGTGAATTATTTCAAAACTCCGGTCGTATTTATATACAAAACGATAGA
Organism: Macrotrachela quadricornifera; assembly: GCA_022393335.1. Taxonomy (NCBI): domain Eukaryota; kingdom Metazoa; phylum Rotifera; class Eurotatoria; order Philodinida; family Philodinidae; genus Macrotrachela; species Macrotrachela quadricornifera. The sequence continues at coordinate 964,076 of JAJEKB010021277.1, read as the reverse complement.
GGGCAAAGAATAAGGGAGAAAAAACTGGAAATTTCCTTCTTTTTCTCGTGCATACTTTGTATAATATAGAAAAGAACGAAAAAGTAATTCGAGCTATTATTCAGTTCAGGAGAAAAAAATGACTCATTATGTGGTGATATAAAGAAGAGAACTTTTAACTGGTAGAAGATAACGAAAAGGTCATTAAGTGTATTTATTAAGAGTTAACTGTCCATAAAACTGAACATCTCAACAAATTTTCTGAGAAAACTGAATCGGGTTGAATGGGTTAAAGAGGAAATCTTGTAAAATATGTTTATCAAAAGTAAGTTTAAAAAAGGAAGTGGCGCTTTTCCCATGAGTATAGCCCTCCCTCGCTCGATTTCTTTCCTATTAATTATATTTTTTATTGGGACTGATGCGAGAATACAAGATCATGAAATTATTCGATAGACTTTTCAAGTGTTAGCAAAATAACTGATATTTTAAGAAAGAGTGGATTTCCACATAAAATCCCCCCAAAACAGTTAATATTTTGAGGTTTTAGTTATTAAAAATTGCTTTTGGTGGGAAATAAATACGATATTTAGAATGAGCGTACAAAAATCTACTACAAACTTTATTTTTTAGTATGAAACAATTTTATCAAAAAGTTTCCACTACTCTCCCTCAGCCTTTTTTCCGTGATAATTTATTCCTGCATCCCCCTACGGGAACAAATTTTGATGGAAAATATTTTGCGATAAAAATTAAAGTTTTTGGTGTATTTTCACATGCTGCTTCTGAATATGATATTTATTTTTCATAAAACGCCACTATCAACAACCAAAGTCTTGAAAAACTAGCGGTTTTCTCATATGCTTTGCCTCATAAACTTTGTTTCGTCAAAAGTTTTAATCCTACCAATAAAGATTGACATATTTTTTGCTTTTCATCTTTTATTTGATAGATTTTATAAAGCTGCACTTGTGGTAAAAATTTTACGTTTAGTTGAGTGTCTTTCTGAAGTTATAGATTAAACAATATCTGTCATTCATTGAAAAATAAGTATTAAAAATAGGATTTTTTATGATAGACAGTTGTCGTCAGTATAGTCATTGAATAAGATGATTTCAATTTTATTTTACAGGGAACCTTGAATTGTATACATAATAAAATTTGATTATTATTCATGCAACTATGGATGAGATATCGGTCTTGACATAATAAGGGAGTAAATATCTCTTGATGATGATCCTTCTCCTAGAATATTGAGTTTTTTGCTAAGAGTAAAAAAGTCCCCGGAATGATTTTGTGCTCTTGCATCCTCATATCAGTCCTAACAAAAAAATAATTAAAAGGAAAGAAATTTAGCGTGCGGAGGGTATAAGCGACAGTTCCTTTACTAAAATAAGTAACAAAAATAATAGGAAAAAAAAATTAATTATATATGGTATAAAATAATGTTTGGGATCTGTTCATTGATTTTTCTAACTTTAGCGTAATTTATTTTGCTTATTGGTTGGTCAATCGATAAGATATGATGTCTAATACACTATTGCATTCGTTCAATACAAGATAACAAATGAAAAAAAAAATTCATTATGTCAAAATTCAATTTTAGACAATAAAAAAATGCGATATATACAATGAATGAGATACTTGTTCGGGTCAAAATCAAAAGGCCTAGGTTTTGAAAATTGCTACTAATGGATATAGGTCACTAGTATTTAATTCCAAGGCGGGAGCTCATAGGTAGCTCATAAGCGATAAAAAGCCTGGTCACAAGGTAGAGGGGTTATCTATAACCTATGAAATCTCGCTATACTGTCGAATACGACCAATAATGATTTTGAGTGTGTCAGTATGTAGGGTACTTATGGTAGTATATACAAACAAAATTTCAGCACGAAAAACCCTACTGTTGATGAATGGCGAAATATAGAATGTATATGGCCTGCATCAATTAGAGTCATTTTTGACCTGAGGATGCCTTTATTGTGGACTTAATATCTGAACAAAGGAAAGGTTTTAGAAGCTGAAATTTTTACCGTTTTCATAATTCACTTAGGGTTACATACTGGCAAAATTTCATTGAAATCGGAGACATCAATTGAGCAAGGATATTGGAAAATCTAAAGTCAATTCCGTGCATTGACTCCTGAGGATAGAAATATTCGTGGATATATTACACATAATCTATGTGAAACGCAATTTCAAATGTATAACTACTCAAAAGCTATTTATTAGTATATAAAAGCTCTCACCATTGTCTCCCAGTATTGCTCTCTAGTACACCCTACTATTTCCAACTGTAATAGTCTTATAACATCAAATTAATGAAGTGCAAAATAATCTTGAAATTGGCACTTCAACTACGCTTTCAAGCCAAATCAGTGCATCTTGAAGAATCTTATACTCTCTTCTCATCCAACTGTTCAATCGAGACGAAAGGCACAAAGTGATCCTTATATACTTCCACATAATATTTCACAAATCTGTTTATTCGACTGTCATATTCAGTTCATTAACGTCTTCATTGATAGAAAACTGGCATATGAAAAAACAGATTGATTTTTTTGTCGTAATTCCGACTATTGACAATTTTTAATAATAAATATCAATTAAAATCATACATGAAATTTTATTCAATAAGAGATAAAGCTTATAATAAGCATAAAAATCAAAAATTAAAAAAATTGTTCATGATTAATATAAGAATGATAAAATAAAATAAAATACATTATAGAAAATGTTTGCACATTACGTATTTGTATTAGTTTTTTGTCCTTGTGTTTTATCTGTATTTCCACGACCATATCTTCGACACCATCCATCTCCAATACAATAATAACCACTTGGACAACAATAATCAGGATCTATAATGCCGCAACAAACAGGATAAGGTGATTCGCAATGTCCACCAGTTGAGCATGCTGTTGATTCACTCATTTTGATAATACCAATAATTAAAATAAAAGTAACAAAAAATAAAAAAGATTTTGATACCATTTGTTTTATTTTCTTGTTATTGCTGTTGTTTTGTAATGATAAGTTCTGATTAGAAATAATTTTCTTCTCTCCTATTTATACAACAAAAATTTCATTCTTTACTTCCTTTTTAACTATAGATTTTATTTTATTGCGATGAAATTTATTTTTCTAAAGAATATTATTATTTATTTTAAACACATGAATTATTAACTGATATTTTTTGTCAATAATTATTTATGTTATATTAAGATACAAAATATTTTAAAATCAATCGAATAATATTCTACATAATGATTGAATATATATATCGAAAACAAATTATAAATAAGAGCAAATTTACTAGAGCAAAAAAGAGAGGAAGAGAATAATATATTTACGCAGTTCTTAATCTTTACCTTATGAATTAGGTTTGTGTATACATATGCACTTCATATTCTGTCATTCATTTTTATCCAATACTGATATGTACATTTTTAAATATCATCTATTCGATCACTTTGATTCTGTTTTTACTTTGAAATTCTTCTATGAAACTTTATAATCATTTTATTTAGATTATCTTTTCCTGTATATTCCTAAAATGAATAAAAATATATTTTTATGATAAACATAAATTCATTTAATATTGAATTAATCAAAAATATAATTTGGAAAATTAAGATTTTTATTTAACAAGTTTTTGATATTAAAATTATTTCGATAAAACCTTAAGTTTTAAAATATGGAATAATCTATAATAAATGAAAGAATTTTGTGTTTCATATTGTGATCCCGGAACATGTTTTAATGGAAAGCTGTTAGCGCACTTCGTGACGGGATTGAAAGTGTGAAACACGATGTACCTATTCTTACTAATTACTTTAAAGCCGTGTTTGATGTATAGTCAGACATACTTGGCCATTATTCTTTACTATGCAGCATCGAACTTCAACAAGGAAAAGCTCCAAAGATATTTTAACTAAAGTTAGTTTATACATGAGCATTGATAATCCTTGAAGATGCATGTCATCATATGTGAGAGGCTCCGAATGAGATTTCTCATGCTGTTATAATAGCTTCGAAAGCCTATCTATCTGAATCTGTGGCCACTTAAAATATTCTGTCTGTCATGGTCTGTGATGCTTTCTTAGCCCGTCGATCACAGTCTGTGATGTCTGTCACGTCTGTGGGGGAAGGGGGTGGGGGTGCAAATATCTATCCCTAATCACTTCAATACCCTCTTGTAGATCGTGTTTCACAAAAAAAACCATAAAATATATTATAAGATGCGGCATGGAAAGAGAATACGATCTTACGAACTACAATTTATTTGTATGTGTATCTTTTGTTTTTAACTTAAAACAAAATCGTCTGCGACCAATAATTGATGTTTTTGCAAAGATAAAGAAAAATCTCATAGAATTTTCCTTTCTTTGAAAATAAAAAATGCAGAAATTAAAAAGGCTTTACATTGGAGATTGCAGAGCTTTTCATGTTGGATCTTGTGATATATTTTGTTATTTCAATAAAATATGGTCCGAGATCAATATGTGAAATGCAAAGTTCTGCCATTTATTAAAGAATATCTGATATTACCAAAAACTAAGGGGGAAACAGCCAACTCCAGATTTGTATCACAAGATCTAAGACTCTTGAAGTGATGGAGTATAGTCGAAAGTATTCAGAGTAAACTAAATATGTCGGAGGCCAATATGAAGTATGCTCTGGAGTATGGGAATACCACATGGAGTATGGGAGTATCACATGAAGTATGGGAATATCAAATGGAATACGGGAGTACCATATGGAGTACGGGAGTATCACATGAAGTATGGGCGTATCAAGTGGAGTACGGGAGTACGAATCAAAAAGTATTTATATACTGCCAGAAGTACTAATTATATTAGCTTATAAATGATAACTAACTTAAATTTTCAAAAGATTCTTTTAAATTATAACTAGTTCATTAGTTTTATTCTTGTAAACTGATAATTCTTCAAGAAATCGTAATACTAGCAAAGCTAATAATTATATTCTACTGTTCAAAATATGACTCGATATAGATTCAACAAGTGCATATATGTTCTTTTTCTGTTCTTTCATTGTTGTCTAGAATGTTCAACGAAATGACATATATAAGAACAAAAATGAACGATATCCGTTAATTCTATCTTTTCTTCAATCGGAAGGCATATAATTCGTTTTGTAACTATGTCTCGTTTATTAAATAAGCAAATTCAATCTTCTACTAAGATTGATATCTCCGTCATGCCAAAAGATGCTTTCAGTTTACAAGGAGATGCATTCTATTCTCTAATAGAACAATTAACCTCCAAAGATATCGAAGATTTACTCAGAATACAAAAAATTTCAAATGCTCGTTGTTTTTTGAACACGAATTCTTTGGCTCTCTTCGATATTAACAATGATGATCCATCGGTTATTCAACTTCAAGATCGTCTTTCAATAAAAGTCTTGAATAACAAACGAGCTGTCTTAGCAGGTGTTCATGGCTTTCTTCATTATCTTCAAGAATTATTCAACTCCTTCCTTACTGACAAGAAAAATAAGCGAACTTAGTCGAACAATTCTGCTAATGTAAGTAATCATCTTCATCAGGTACCTTCGACATTAATGCGAAACACGCCTCTTTCGATTGATTCATCAACAACAACTGCTTCCTCCAACACAGATCATCACGATTATCTTAACGAAAAAATTAAATTTTGGTGGGAAAAGAATCGTGATCAATTTAATCTTTTTAAAATTATACACTTACTGAACCTAATGATTATCAAATCATTTTTAATGATAAACCAGCTTTTGTAAAATGCTCTTGTAATAAAAGAACTAATATTCCAATGCCAACTGGACGAAAACATTATCAACTTAGTAATTTTTATAAACATTTAACTCAAAATAATCGATGCATATCAATGAAACGAACACGTCCTTTAAATGAACCTGCTATCGATGATGATTTAGATGCCTCATTTCCTCCATCAGCTTCCTCCAATCCATCAAGTCAACATCACAAAGAAACAACAAATGAAGATGGTCAACAATCGATGGAACTGAGTAACAATTCAACTAGGTCGATTTCTAAACACAAACGACGTCAAACATAATAGCAACACGGTAATTCCAATAACAATTTCAATTTATAAAGAATTTCTATGAAATTTGATCTCTTCTTTAGATTTGACACAATCGTCTTTCAATGGTACTTAGGTTTATCAATATTTCTGAAGAATTCAGTAGATTTTTTTCATGGTTGTCTTTTATTTGTCATCTATTTATTTTATATTATTGTCGTCTGCTCATTCTATACTTTTTTTTAATTTAAATCATCTTTTTGTTTTATCATTAGTTTGTCAATATTGTCTTCATAGTTTTGTATTGATTAGAACAAACTGATATTGGATTTTAGAATAAACACTTGAATATATCATATTTTCACATAAGAGTAGTCTATTCTTGATTTAAATAGTAATTATATTAACAAATTTAGAAGAATAATTAGTTGGTTATTGAAGCAAATCTGTTGAAACCAATAGGTTAGTATTATAAATTGTTCAATTTGTATTACATTTTACTCATCGTGTTTTTTTCTTAATTCAAACTAGTATGTCAACGAATAACACTTTTTTCAATCCAACATATTCATGCTCAAAGGAACTGCCTTCTATGATTTTCTTGAAACAACCTTTAACACCGAAATAAAAGAACTTGTTCGTTTACAAGGTTTTTCATCTGCTCGTTCACTTCTTCATTCTCAACAAGGTCCACTCGACTTTCTTCGTATTGATTCTAATGATCCAAACCTCATCGAATTGAAAAAATTAACTGCTTTCCATGAAAAAAATGGAAAATGGACGATTAAAGCCGGTATTCAATATGATATAGACTGTCTTACGTCAAATCTTCATCAAACTGAATATCAAGTAACAACAACTTCGTCAAATGAGTCGATTCTTGTATCAACTACTATTCTCACACGTTTTCCGTGGTTGAAAATTCTTATTACGTTTTGTCAAAATTCAATGTTTGCCATCGATCAAAATGATTTAGTTTTTCTATCATCATTTGTCGAAAATATGGCAAATAATTTAACAAAATCATCTTATCATTATCGATACTCTCATGTGGTTCAAGAATTCGCATTTGTTCTTTATGTTGTGGGTGGCCCACAAGCCTACGAATTTGTCAGAATTAACTTGCCAGGTACTCCTCCATCTATATCAACGTTATCGAAACTCTTCAATGAAAATAAAGAACAAATTAGAGAAGGTGAATTTCGTTTCGATTCTATGGAAACTCACTTTAAATCAATGGACGTCAAGTATGCATTTGCTTCAGAAGATTGTACCGGAGTTGTACAAAAGGTATCTTATGATCGTCAATCCAACTCATTTATTGGCTTTACTTTTCGGCTTCACAACAATGGTTTTCCACAACCATCAGCATTTCAAATCGAAACGTTCTCTGATCTTGAAGCAACGTTTAAAAATGAAACACTATCGTCTCTTTTGAACATACATGCAATTCAACCTATCACTCCTCAAAATCAACCTTCATCACCATTCTTTATTTCTGGTTATGGCACAGACAACAAATTCGACTCATATGATTTGATCAATCGATGGTTAAAAATTTTTGATGAATCTCTTAAACGTGGTGTTAGGATCATTGGTTTTGCTACCGATTGTGATGCACGGTACTTGCGTACTATGCGTTTAACGACAAACTTTTTTGCTAAACTTCCGAATTTCGATTTTCGTCAACGTCCCGACGTTTTTAAAGTTGATCTACCTATTGAATGGAATTGGTTTTACCTTGAATCAACACAACTATTTCTTGTGTTTCAGGTAAAACTACCTAATGTTATTCAGCTCATCCTATCTTAAGAAAAAGAAAACAAATCAGAGCAATATCAAATCTTTTTCAAGTTTTACTGTAGTTCCGAACGTACTAAATAGTGCAACTTGTTTGACTTCTTTAATAAAAGAAATCTTCATTAAACCCCTTCACAGAATAAAAGCCCACTGGGCTTTTAATTTGTTTTGAAAATTATAAGTTTGGACATGGGCTTTTATTGCGATCAACTTTTTTCATAGTACAGCTAAGATTTAATTATCTTACAGGCAGAAACAATGTTGCAAATTTATAAATCGAGGTTATCAAGTTGCTGACAGCTTTTAGAGTGCTTATCATAGTTTCTTAGAAACCACGAACTGATTACCAATTCCTTCTCGGTTATATATCATCAAATCGACATAGTAGTGTACTGTTTACACGCCATTTTATATCGACATACTCATGTACCCTTCACAGTTCCTGAATCTCACTGTAGATATGAAAAACTGCACTTAACGCCATATATTGATTTTGAACATGTCGAGCTTTGAATCGATGAAAAAAAGACTTCTATTAGACATACACGGATATAATTCTGCTAGACGACTTCATCATGATAGCTAATGCACAGTTCAGATAGAACACGAGATATATTTTAATTGTAGTGGCAAAAATATAAAATAAATTTGTGACTACACAATAAGGATTTTCCACTCCTTAAAACATAAGTAATTGAAATCTACTAAGTATTATAATATTTGATATTGTATCATCCCACACTGACATTTATTTTTAAATCTAACAAATCATGTCATTCGTATATGCCTTAGTCAGCTTTCTCACATGTCTGATCCTTCAATCAAAGAATTGCTTGGATTGCTGCTAAGTCAATAAAAATCTCAAAATTTCTTTTCTGAGTTATACATAATCTTATAAGAGTAAGAAGCGTAGCAGAACAATTTTATTGCATGCATAATTTTAAATGGTATAAGTTTGGTAGAAATAGAAAATGCCAAAAGTAAAAATGATTGAAAGAAAAAATATCGCATGCATTATTAATGCAGCTTCAGTGCATTTATTCATCAACACTGCGTGAATAATCTGCAGAAGGGTCTATGTCTTGTATTTACATATGATCAGTGAGTGTAAATGTGCATTAATAATACTTTCGATATTTTTTCTTTCGACGTTTTCTTCTTTATTTCTAGGGCATTTATACATATCGTAAATTCCGTCCCATAGTTCTTAGGCAAGTAATGCATATGCATAACAATTTTTTAGTACTTGACAGATGTTCATTTATTTGTTGACAAAAATTTTGTAGCCTAAGGAAAGTTAGACATATCAACTCGGATACAATAATATAGTAAGAAGTACTGAACTAATTTGTCTATTTTCTGTTCATTTTGGACAGGGTGGGCTTCTAATGTGTCTGAAAAGTTATAACCTTCTGACTGGGCTTCTATTCCGGATGGGCCTCTATTATAGGGTGGGCTTCTACTCTGTAGGGGGGGTTTATATATATATATATATATATGTCTCTCATACTTTTAGGACCCGATTCATTTAACAACAAAGATTCGTAATAGAATGCTTTCTTCAACAGCGACCTTACTTATGGGAAATCAAATTTTATCAATGGATATCTTACATCAAATTGTTTCATCATCTTCCAAATTATTTCATGGTTTGGTATTGTCTGACTTAAATTCTCGAGATCATCAGAATTTTGCATCTTGCTTCAGAATGAGCCGTGATGAAGTACTTGAAGCACTTGAACATATTCATAATTCAAATGCAACAACTATATACGTCAAATTACTCCGTTCAATTATTGATGCATACATTGATAAATCAATGTCTTTGTTGAATAGAGTTTTTCATGCTTGGACCAGCGTGTTTCTCTCACGCTTTTGGCTTCTATGGATCGAAAAGATGGGCAAGAAGAAGCTGGACAATTTACTTGTCGAATTAACGAAAAATTCCAATGACGATTATCATTGTACGAAACGAAATCTTCAGCAATATTTTCTAACTTCACAAGCAGTTTATTCTATCGAACTGAATGCACATTCATTGGTCTATTTGATTCTGTTGGTGATTGAAGGTAAATTACCTGAAGAGGTATTATGTGTCAATCGTTTTCATTCTCAAACTTGTGAAGCAATCTTCCGTTCTGCTCGAGCGTTATCATCCAATTCTTCTGCTGGTGTAAATTTCTCAACTTCACAATTTCTAAATCTGATGGAAAAATTATCTTTGTTTCAAAAGATTAAACATCGTCACGAACAAACAACTTCTCCTGTACTACGTTTTCCAACTCATCACAAAAATAAGGTCAAAAAAAGTGAGCTCGAATCGTCGTAGGCTCGAAATTTCGAGCTCACCTTACGCCAGTCCACAGTTTACCAAGAAAATCAGTCCAGACTTTTCCTCCAATATAGCTTTATCCTAAAATTAATTATATAGTTGCTAAGTATATCGCTAATTACAGAAAATTAGTACCAGTGATCAACAATATCTTTCAAATTACTTCCGGTCATTAATGAAAGTATCAATTATTTCCGAAAATTGATGATATACTTCTAATTACTTCTAATAATTAGCCAATTCCACCGAACCACTCCTGAAAGCAAATGAAGTTGCCCTACATAATTCTGCCGATAAAGACGATAAGTACTCAACTAATTAGTGCTGATTAAGCATAGTACTCAACTAATTAGTGCTAATTGAGCATAGTACTCAACTAATTAGCACTTATGGATCATAATACTTAACCCATTATCACGAAGTTTTATTCATAGTCATTTACTTTCTATATCAGTATGGATCATACAACTAATGTTTTTCCTGCTATAGATGGAAGTCATGCAGAACTCTCTATCGAATATTACGCTCTTTTAATCCAAATTATTGATCAGGAAATCCAAGACTGTTCTTTTCTGGAATTGGTCAGCAATATATTGTAAATTCAACATGAAATTTGTGCATAATGATAAAAGGTCATGTCTAGTTATGACGATCGATGGCTTGCGTATCTTGATAACGAAATTAGGAATAACAGAGATTTTTTAAACCTCGATTATTTTTACTATTAGAAATCAGTTGTATACAAAAATGAGCCACTAGAATCTGTTTCGTGGAATTACACAATTACCTCGTTATAGAATTTGTACGTAATGTTATCAAACTATCAATCAATATTGATCTCACATTGAATATCATGAGTTTATTTGATATTTTATATGACGTAATTTGTTTCCCTTTAGCCAAGCCGTCGCTCAGGTGCCGAGAAAATTGACTTTCGATCATCTGTCAATTAAACTCTTTATAGTTTATCCGATATGAATGTTAATTCATTTGATGATGACATTAGATCCATATTCGAGAAGGAAATAAGTCTCTGAATTGACGAAAATGCTATTTTTGACTCTTTTTTGTATACATCTAATCTCTAAGGAGAAAACAATCGAAGTCTAAAAAATCTCTGTTATTCCTAATTTCGTTGTCAAGATACGGCACCTATCGATCCTCATAACTAGGGACGGTATTTCACCATTACTCTAAAATTTCAAGTTAAAGTTACAATATATTTATGACCAACTCACGAAAACAGCTTTCTTAGATTTCCTGATCAATTGTTTAGATTAAAAGCGCGAAATATTCGATAGAGAGTTCTGCATGACTTCCATCTATAGCAGGAAAAACATTAGTTGTATGATCCATACTGATATAGAAAGTAAATGACTATGAATAAAACTTCGTGATAATGGGTTAAGTATTATGATCCATAAGTGCTAATTAGTTGAGTACTATGCTCAGTTAATGCTAATTAGTTGAGCACTATGCTCATTTAGCACTAATTAGTTGAGTACTATGCTCCGTTAGCGCTAATTAGTTGAGTACTATGCTCACTTAGCACTAATTTGTTGAGTACTGTACTTAATTTAGCACTATGCTTAATTGATGGTTATTGGTCGAATAATGTTAAACTAGTTATTTAGTAGCCAGTAATGACATTGTGGACTCCGAAATAATGTTAAAATATGGATGCGTAAGTGAGCTCGAAATTTAGAGTTTACGTGTCGAGCTCACTTTTTTTGACCATCAAAGATGATATCTGAACAAAGAAATCTAGGTATGAAAATAGATGTGTGTGTGATATCATCAGAGATGATATCACATTAGAGATCTAGGTAAAAGATAGAAGAGATTCCATATCTGAAAAGATATTACGGCACCTGTGAAAGTACCCAGAGGAAAAGATTAACATCGAGGTTAAACAATAAAACAAACATAACACCATATACATTATTGTAAAACCGTAATAACTGATGAAAAAAATCTGGTCAACCGCTGAAATTTTGAGATTTTTTTATTGATCGTCAGAGCTATTGGACAAAATTTCAGCATTAAATCGCAGAGTTTCATTGTCTCTGAAACAGCCAGTCAATAGCAAAAACTGCAGCAAAATTATCATAACTCGCAAAGAAAGGCTCAGAAGCTCGAGTTCTTTTGAAACTTTTCTACTCTCGATGTGATCTGCATTTGGGCAAAATATCAGCTTTAAAGCTGAGCTTCACCTATAGGTGTTTTTTTGTTAGACACATCGAAAAAATCTCTTGAATTTCTCCTATGGCGGGTTCTTTTAGTGTTCATTTTGTGGCTTATGGTAAATTCTGTGTTAAAGTTCGATTTCAGCATCTACCAGAGATTGTCTATCATAGCATTGATACATTATCATATACACCATTATCTTTCTTATCCGTTTGGATGTGAGGGTGATACAAAAATGCTTATCACGAGCTCATGCTATTTGACTTTTGAGAGATAATCTAACAGCGCTTCCTTCGAGCTTCTTGAGCAAAGCTGTTTGTTCGACACCATCCTGAGAAAATACTTTGATCAGAGTCATTATACTCTGTGAAAAAGAGGAGAGATAATTATTGGATTGGTAAGACATTTTTGGCGTTTTTTTCGAAAATTTTCTTTTTACGTTTTAAATTCAAGAATACAACTAGCTTTCAATAATGTATGCTTCATCACTATCGATGACTTGTTGTCAGCCATCCGATAGAAAGAACTCTGTATTCATAGAAGTTCTGGGACTTTTGGCCAAAGAAGTTTTGGAGATCCATTTTGAGGTCGTTCTCGTCGTTGAATTTTTTTCGCTTAAACGATTAGACAGAGAGCGAAATAAATGGTAATGTGTAGGAGCCAAGTCTGGAGAATAAAGCGGCGTGGAACGGTAGCCCATACGAGCTCCAATAATTGTTGGCGCGTTGACTTTGTTACATGGGGTCTCGCGTTGTCATGCAAGAAGTAAATTCAATCCTGTTTTTCCTTGGATTTTTCTGTAAACCGATCCATTTGCTGACAGTAGAGATCAGTAGCGATGGTGCAGCCATGTAAAAGACGTTCCCAATAAGTAATTCCTTTGGCATCCTATCATACGCTCAGCATTATTTTCTTTTGGTTAAGATCTTCTTTGGGTGTTGCTACATATTCTTGTCCAGTTCCCAGCCACCATCGCTTGTGGGTGTGGTTAACATACGACACCCATGTTTCATCGCCGGTGATAAGATTGTAAAGTCATTCGCAGTTGCGATGGGATGTCATTAATTCCATACAAGCGTCAACTCTGTGTTGTAGCTGATGCGGTGACAACTCATGTCGTATCCAAACTCCGTATTTCCACTGTAATATGAGGGCACCCGAATCGTTCTGCTAAGCATTGTGTGATCAACCGAGGATCTTCTTCAATAAGCTGCTCTAAGACTTTCATATCCATTTGTAGTGTTCTTCCAGAGTGAATTATATCGTTGAGTTCGAAGTTACCGTTCTTGAACCGATGAAACCAATGTTGGGCTGTATGGATGGAGAGTACATCCTTGCCCACTGTATAGCATATGTTGCTTATTGCTTCCGTTGCTTTGCGACCCAAACAGATTCATGAAGTAGAAGCATCCGGAGCTTTCTACGAGATATCTTCGTTTCTAATTCGAGATCAAAATCTACGTTCACAATAGTATGAAAACTTCTAGAACTTTCTTGACCGTTCTAGGGAGTTTTCGAAAAAAAACACAAAAAATTTCTTACCATCCTAATACTATCAAAATGGAAACAGTATCTTTAGATATTTTTTATGTATCATAGATCTATGATTCAGTGTCATGTTTGAAAGGAATAAAGTGAAAGGGAACTCTAAATTTATTATGCTTTAACTTTGTTTTATTATACACACAAATATTGTTTTAGAAATTCATGATTCATCCAATGTCCTTTAAGAAGTTCATTCTTTCTCAATGTACTTTTTTTCATCACGAAGGACAACGATCACGGTACGATGTGGAAAAAAATAAATAGAACACAATTTGTTGAAAGAACAAGAAAAAAAGTGTCACTTATTTACCAATTTATTTATACATCGTAACCAAACCAGTCGTAAGGTAAATAGCTGGCAGCCGTAGAATAGGATACCCTAAGAAGACAACGATTATTTCCCATAAATGTTCTAGTAAAACTTGCACTTTCATATGAATCGTCATATTTTTAGCCACCCAGGTCGTACGATACGGTCCGTCACTCCGTCAGAATAGATCGTTATACGGCGGTAATGTCATACGATCCGGATTTGTGTTAGCGTTCTGATTAACGTAGAACCAAATATTATAACATTACGGCTGTATAACGATCTATTTTAATGGAGTAACGGTTCGTGTTTCTGCGCCCACTTTTACCGCCGTATGGCGAACCATTTCGTTCGACCTGGGCTCAAAAATATTTATTTTGTGTTTTTAAATGATGTTTCAGTCTTGAGAAAATTGAACTATTTTATCTACGCAATATCAGAATCTAGCAAACCAATAGACAGTTCAGATTAATTTCTCCAGAACTCATAAGCTGTTTTCTCAATTGAGATCACAAAAAATAATCCTACTCAACTAGATCATTTAAACATTTTAAAGAAATTTATTCAGATTTCCACAGAAGATTTCTTCTTCTAAATAAGAGATATATTGTGTTTAGCGATATCATTGAAAAAAAATTACAACAGTCAAGAATATCTCCTCAATTATTGTAAATGCTCGCTTTTCAAAATTTTATCTAAAAAACGGGCTTGTCTAATGAGTCTTATTCAACATTCGCTTGTCGGCCACACATTATATAATCTGTTGCTAAGAGCGGTGTCTCGACTTTTATCTCTCTCTTGCTATCCTTCTCTCTAGCCTCTCTAGTAGCTGTTAAAGAGGTCTGAGAGACGAATAGCAAGAGAGAGATAAAAGTCAAGACACCGCTCTTAAGAACAGATCACATAATGTGTGGCCAACAAGCAAATGTTGAGTAAGGCTCATTGAATGACAAAGTAGAGATATTTTTGTATAAATGAAAAAGTACCTTCAAAATAATTAAGCACAATTTTTACTCTTTTTTCAAATAATAAAATTTACCCAAAAAATAAGTTTACTCTTTAAAAGAGAAATTTGTTTTGTACTTCATTCTGCTGCAATTGAATAATGTAAATAAATTTTATAACAAACAATAAGTAACATTTTATTCTGAAAAAAAAGCCCTGAGCATTGTTAACTTTTGTGATGCCTATATCTTTCATACTACGCACCTTTCATACATACTTTTTTGAAAAATGAATATATCAGTACAATCTACGAAAAATTTTCATATAATGCGTTATAGTAATTTCCCTGAGATTGATCTCCGAAAAACGGAAAATTATATGCCCATTATGCTCTATATGTCTTATATGTCCATTGTGTTCATTATGATAGTTAAATCTAAAGTGAATTATGGTGATTATGTCCATTTTTTGTCATCGACAGGGTCGAAAATCACCGGGCACAAATCATTATGGACCGTAACAGATCGAGATCGATGGCCTTTTGAGGCTATTATACAGCTTGAGAAATGCAGTTCTGAACCTGTCGTATATGATAACATAAGTGTTGAAGGAATAGCAGAGATCATGTATAAACTAAGTCTAGTTAAAATATCTTTGGAATCTTTTCTTGTTGAAGTTCCATGTTACAAAGTAAGGAATAATAACCAAGTATATCCGAATATACATCAAACACGGTTTTGAAGTAACTAGTTAGAATAGATACATCGTGTTTCACATTTTTAATCCAGCAAGGGATTGTGCGACACATCTTTTCCCGGAAAACTCTGTAACACATAAAATCAAAATTCTGGTCAAATGTAACTTAAGAAAATAGTTCATCCAATCACATATTATTCAAGGCTTTTTTCCACGGAAAAACAATCTTGAACGAGAATGCAGACAGAGTCGGAACAAGAAAAGACTCAAAGGAACTACAGATATAGTCTTAAGATTAAAATATCTCGGTACATTTTTCTGTCCTTGAACCTTCATCAAACATGCCCAATTGGATTCATGAGTCATCCAACAAAATCTGAATATCTAATTCAACAATTGGTAATTTTTAAATTTTGTTTTTGGGACAAACCTGGTAGAGACACAGAGTACTGTTAATATCGGTCTAAACTTATATGTACATCTTCAGTAACTGGAAACTCGAACTACAATGTTCGGAATTATGTTCATGTATTTTGACTTAAAAATTCACTTTGTCCAAACTGTGAATGGTAGGGCTCAAAAATGCGGTGATGAAGCTGTGCTCTTGAGAGTTCTACCCTGATTATGCCAGTGGGTCAGTCGAATTTTGTTTTGATAAATATTAGTAGAATCGAAATACAAACTGATTTAAAAAAACAAACACTTTCATTGCCCCTCAGTTCTAGCCAGTTTTCAGGATAATGTGATATTTGATGGCTATTGTGGTATCATTTTATATGTTTCATATCGAAATCTTACTGAAAACATATAAAATGATGAGAAGAAGCTTTAAGCATAATCCGCTTCAGGTGAAAAGGGGAAATATAATCGAGTCCAAATATCATAATGTCATATACCAGATTTGTGATCGAAGAGTCCAAAATCCCAAATATTTTCTGTTTTCTTGCTATAATACTTCAAATCTTCTTTTCAAATCGTGCCTTATATAAAAAAGCCAATGAATGATAGTTGGAAATTTGTATTTAACACTTTTAGACCAATGGACAAAGTTTTTTATCGATAGGCCAAAACTTTTTTGGCACAATAAAGTACTGATAACGTAGAAGAAAAACAGCACAACACGGAATGAGGTTCTTTTCATCAAATAAACATCAAACTGCAATCTTAAGTCTGTGTCATGTATGTTTTAGTCTATTTTTAATGTCTCTATTTCTAATGGCTGACCCTCAAAAGAGTGTCAAGCTGTACTATTAAAATAAAATTGGTGATACTGTTAATGGAACAATAAATAGATACTATTGTGTATTTGTATTAGCCCTTGTTCATTCAATCGATCATTTGTTTAGCTATTGACTATGCTTACTTTTTCAAATCCTTTTCTCAAAAGTTTGCTAGATGAAATATATCTTAACTATCTATGCTAGCAAAAAGGTTTCAAACTAAATAGACAAAAAATCAATAACTATTCAAAGGATTGATCTCTTATGAATTTCGCTTATATTTTAAAAGATGTAAATTTTAAATACCGATCCGTATTAAATAACTATGCATGTTCCTTTGAATAGTTGAATGTTTATTTAAAAAGTATTTCTTTTGAGAAGGTATGACAATGAGCAAATCTCCAAATAAAATGAGTATATTGCTTAGTTACTTTCTCCTTGGATGCGTCACTGATCTGTACCTTTCATAAAATGATTTACATATGTACATTTAGAAGTTTATCGTGGAATTATTCAATTTATAAATCAAGTTAAAACTACCATACATTATATACTCCTATTTATTTTAACGGACAAAACACATTACATCAAACAACTACTTTATTCTTCAGAAGATAGAAAAAGTTGTCAAACATAAAATTCAAGAATTTTATCTAAAATGCTTCTTCACCTTATTCGCTATCATCGGCCTCTTCGAAAATTTAAGAAATATCGTGCATATGTGATCATTTTAATAAGCTTCTTGGCTATAGTTCAATTTCATGAATATTTCTTTACTGTAAACAAGGAATCAGTTTTACCACTGGTCAGAAGAATAGAAACTGGCTCAAGTTTATTAGCACCCATAATCTATGAAGATCGTTCGAAGACACTCAGTAGTAAATGTAATCATTCACATATGTCAATAATCGACTTTGATATAAGAAAGATTGCACCTGCTAATTTGATACAAGCATATCCATGGCTTAATTCAGCTCTTTTTCCACTTCAATCTAAATCTTTGATGTATTGTGCCGTTCCGAAGATAGCATCAAAAACTCTTGTTTCATTTATAACTTATACTTATATTCGTGATATCATTGACTATTTCAATAATACCAAGACAAATATTGATATTAACAGAACTCGAGCAGAACAACTCATTAATATTCCTAAATTCATCGAACAATTTCAAAAGGTATGACAAATAAATAAAATGACACTATTTTGAAGGATTTCAATATTTATATTTCAATCTTTAATTTTAGAATGGAATACCAATTCCAAACATAAAAGAATCGGAACTTGTTGTCTCATTGCTTCAGACTTACCTTCATATCCTTCGATCTGAAGATATTAATAGTGCGTCTTCGACTCTATTTCTGAATCCTTGGAGGTTAAATTTAAAAGATATATTTCCTAATATTCATTTCAATAGCATATCAAATATATCTAATATATTCTCTTCATCTTTTACTCGAGCTTTGTTCGTTCGACATCCATTTGAACGTCTAGCATCGGCTTATAAAGAGAGAATTGCAATACTTGCAAAAGATAGAATTCAACCAGAACCTCATTATGATGCCGTTCGCAGGAAAATTTGTCATCAATATACACTGTTCAATTCGGTTCGCTGTCCCTTCTCGGGACATGATCTATGTGAAGAATTTATTCCTCCATTTGAACATTTTGTTCAATATATTCTCACAAATACTCAAACAGCTGTTGGAATAGCTCAAATGGACGGTCATTGGCAACCATATACAATGATTTGTCAAGTCTGTGAATTCAAGTATAACTTCATTGGCAAATATGAAACATTCAACAACGACTTTATTTCCTTGCTCAAACGCCTTAATATATCTGATTGGAATATTCAAAAGCGACTTGGTGCATCAGGTTATAACAAACGGGATTATCAACAGTTGTTTTCAACCTTGCCAGATAACTTGATTTGTCGGCTCAAAAATCTCTATAATGATGATTTTTATTTATTCAATTATCGATTAGAAGATTATGTGAATAGACCTACATTAATTTGCTCATCATAATCCAACACAATGGATGCACCATATTGACTGACTGTATTTTGTATTTCAGTATTGTATTAAAAAAAAAAAAGACTGCTTGTCTCTACAGTTGTATTTTTTATTATCCTAACTCATAAGAATAAGTGAATATTAGTGAATGATCTCACAATGTCATTAACAACTGATATCAATGATGATATAGATATTTCTCGTTTGGAATGATGAGCTTATCATCTATCTTCATCACGATTTGTCGTCACCATCAGATAATACAGCAAGAAAAACAATTTGTTTGTTGTATATACTTTAC
This sequence comes from Macrotrachela quadricornifera, assembly GCA_022393335.1. Classification (NCBI taxonomy): domain Eukaryota; kingdom Metazoa; phylum Rotifera; class Eurotatoria; order Philodinida; family Philodinidae; genus Macrotrachela; species Macrotrachela quadricornifera. Next base: position 944,696 of record JAJEKB010021277.1, on the reverse strand, counting down.
GAAGTTTTATATAATAAAGAAACAATAACTAAAACATGAATAAAAATTAAAATAAAGGAAAGAATGAGATCATATTGACTTTCCTTATAAACATGCATCCTTTCATCATTTGTTGAAAGCTAAAATAATTTTCTCACGTATTACATAGATGTTCTTTTTGTATTTTCCTGACATGGTGATCTTCGCAACATTTTTACAATTGTTCTATTTTTTAATTGAAAATTATCAAATACTTCTTCAATATCTTCTAGTAAAACTCCTTTTGTTTCTGGACAAAAAAGATATACGAATAATACAGCCAAAAGGCATAGACTACCGAATAGATAAAATACTCCATGTATTCCCAATGGTGCTACTAACTCTAATATATAAGCCATGATTATACACATAAACCAATGGCTTGCTGTTGTTAATGACATTGCTCTAGCTCTGACATTAAGAGGATAAATTTCAGCTGCATAAATCCAGCAGATTGCTCCCCAAGAAAGTGCAAAACAAATTATATAAATAACTGTAAAAATAAGCATAAATATACCAGCATTTGTTCCACAATTTACTTCTTCATTCACTATAATATCATTCATAACAGTTTTGACTACATTACAACCAGTAAGAAATACGGTGGCTGCTACAAGATGACCAATTACCATACCTAAACCACAAAATATAAGAAGTTTTCGACGTCCAAGTCTATCAAATAAGAATAAAGCTGGTATAGTACTAAGCATATTTGCACCGGATAAAATTAATAATGATATGATACCTGATCCAAGAACACTTTCGAAAATAATACCACCAAATGCAAAAATAGGACTAATACCCGATGTTTGCAGAAAAATATGTATACCCATACCTATACCAAGTCTTTCTAACATTTTCTTTGTTGTAAAGAGTTCTTTGATTGAAAGTTCATTGCCTTCTTCTTGTATAGCATCATCAATAGCATTTAACTCAGCAGTTACATCGGATATTTCACGAATACGTTTTAAACTTTTCTCTGCTGGTTCTCGACCTTTTTTCTTGAATAACCATCGAGGAGTTTCAGGACAGAAAAATATACCTATCATAAGAATAAATGGTGCAATTAAAATAATGGCATTCGACAATCGCCAACCCCATTTATGATTTTGTAAAAAGAAATTTACTACATTAGCAGCAAATATACCAGTTACTATGCCCATTGTCATAAAACCAGAGAGCATTCCACGTAGATTTGTTGGAGCTATTTCTGAAGCATATAATGGACAAGCAAATGAAGAACAACCAACGCCTGTGCCTTCGACTATCCGTCCAATCAGTATAAAAATCATTATCGACTTTGAACCTCCCGGTGGTAAAATAACCATTGAAGTACCAATTATAAATAGAATTGTTGAAGTGAAAATAATGGCTCGACGTCCGAATTTTTCTGCTACAAACGTAGAAATAAATAGAGCACCAATAAAACATCCAAGATTATACATTAATGTAAAAAATACTAGAAATTGTCTATAGTCAGGAGGTAAAGCAGCTATTGAAAGATCACAAACGCTTTTATTAGCATATACTCCAACACAAAAATCATTTTTAAATGAATCCATGATAACTATACCACCAGTAACACCTTGATCATAGCCAAAAAACCATCCACCTAATGAAGAAAACGCAGCTAGAAACACAGCATAATATGGCTTTCCATAATGAATATTCTTATGTTGAATATGATGATGACGATGATCAGTTTCACTTTTTTTTTGTTCGTTACAATCCTTTAATAAATGTACTTGTTGTGCTTCATTACCATCTTCAAACTCTTCCTGCATGGAATTTTCGTATTTGAGCATTTTCAAGGTACTTGTATTACGGTCAAAATTATTCTTCTTGCCTCGCAAGTCCGGAATGGTCACACAAGTAGAGTCTTGACTGTTTATGTGGTGAGACGTCGAAAATACATTCAATCCATCAGAACAATCGTCTTTCGTAATACCGTTTCCGCTCATTGAGGTAAATTTGAACTTATTTGAATGTATAATACTGTTGCACTAGTAATGAGTCAATTTTTAAAAAATTTGAAAAAAATGACTATGCTTTTTTTTATATACGTTGACGTGATAAAAACACAACTATACAAAAGGAGAATGAAAGAGAAGAGAAAGTGTAGGTATAGCAGTGATATGATGTGAGGAAAGAGCAAATAAAACATAAAATATACGAATATAAAAATAAAAAGAAGGAGAATGTGATGTTATCATAACAATATCACCTACGTAGATATGCGGTTAAGCACAGAAATAACCTAGATATTCCTATGAGAAAAATAAGTTTCATAACAAATGTTTATTGTAAAGTATATTTGGAAAATGACAAAGACATTTCTCTTCTATCGTTCAATGATTCAATATTGCATTTAGTACATTCTCACATATCTTGGAATTATCTATAAATTCATCAGAGTATTTCTTAGTAAATGAATCCTCAATACTTATTGAATAATATTCAATTACTAATGATAACTATTTTTGTAGGAAATTAGTTAAAGAGAGATAGATTTTGGTATGTTACTATTTGTATCTGCGCATAATAATAAAAGGTACTATGCATTTTGTTAATTTTATTTCCTGCTCTCATCTCTTATATAATTACTCCGGGGACAATGTCAAATTTAAAGAGACTTATTCTATGACGTTATATCATCAGGATTTTTTAATATAATTCAGACCCTTTCATTTTAGTTTGACGACAGAAACATTAGAGATCAGGATTTATTTTTCTTTTTTTATTGTAGAGTATGATAAATCTTTTCGCTTTTGAACAACTCAAGAATGATACAATTTTATTTGAAATATTTGAACGTGCAAAACATCTAGCCATAATCTTGACATATTTCTGCATATTTATTTCCAGCGAAATAATTCTAATTTTTCGTTCATTTATTGTAATGTGTTTTGAGACAAATTCTATCAGTTTTCGAATGATTAAAGATTGAAATGTTCTGAAGATAAAGAATTTTCTTCAATTTGAAGCATAAATTTAAGAAAAAGAAATGATTTTAATTACGTGTTTGCTATGCACTACTGATGCTGTTATGAGATTCAATTACACTGAAATAGTTTTGAGGGAAGATTTTTTCAGAAAACTTCGAATGATTTTTAGAAAAAAACCCAGTAGATTCAACCCGACCTGTAGATCCAATCTTTTTCGGTCGGAATTCGACATCTTTCATGAAAAATTGATCGGATTCGACCATCCATGAGTCTCCTGAGAAATGAAAATACTTCTGAATATTTCTTTATTTTTTAATATATATAACGGTCTCTCGTACCTTCATTTGTTCACAAAAGCAGAGCAACGATCTATTACATATCTTATCAATAATCATGTTTTGTTCTTTTCTTCCTACTGAAAAAGGTATAAATAAGTAAAATGTTTGACTGCGAAGACAAAAATGGTACATAAAATACAATGAAACGAAAGAGAAAGCACGTTATTGAATAAAAGTACAAAAAGTAATATGGCGTTCTCTCACATCTTGTCAACGAAATAGTTGATGAAAAATTTGAAGATGTTTACAGACCTAATGAGAATGCCATTCAACTATTGAACAATAGACGAATTTTCTTGGAGTCCGCTATACTCGTAAACCTTTTACATATGGTTGATTGGTAAATGGTAGATGTATTTGTAATGGAAGAAATAGAAGTAATGACTTGCGTTAGGGACAATACACGATACTATCACGTTTGTATTGATATTAAATTGTGATGAATATAGACTTAATATAGTCAATGAAAATAGCAACAATTCAGACGGAATAGAAGTGGATATTCTTTACGCTCTTTTTCTTTGGTATTTGTTTGTTCGACTTTCCAGGATAAGAAGTCGTGTTTCGCTTGTAAATCGATTTTCTTTAATTTTCAAACTAATTTTTCTAAAAGCAACATAATTGATTTGAACAAAAAAAATGTTTTAGTATCGTAGCATATAATATTACATGGATTATTCCTAATTTTGATCTAGAATAGCACTTTATTTTTATTTTACTTTGAACAAACTAAGGTAAAGTGTCACCTGTATCGTTGAACTATAGACTATGGACTCACATTTTGTTCACTTGTGTCTATCAGGAATACTTTAATAAAGCGTATGAATGTATAAAAACTGTGATTTGTTCAATATAAAAATTCTATGAATATATGTGTGCTAAAACAACTGCATGTAGGACGATAAAAATTTCTTTTGCTTATTCAAGAATTATTTAAACAATTTCCTTTTCTGAAAGAAAGAGTTATAGGGCGTTTAAATACGTCGACTAAAATGCTTGAAATCTGCCTGTCCACCCAAGCCAACTAGAACTCAGTATTCGCTTAGCTAATGAAAACTCATCAATAGTTTCAAGAAAAAATTTGATAGATAGGTTTTTGGGTTTGAGGAATCGATTGGTGATATCGGATTTTCAAAGTTTTCTTTGACATTGATTTTTTTACACAAACGATAGATTTTTTAAGAAAAAAAATTCTTTATAAAATTTGACTAAAGGTAATTGATGTTGACAATTTAAGATAAGTATGCACTTCGTCGAAAGCCATATCGACTATGCTGATTTTCAACTATTCACATTCCAAAAACTAAAGCTGTCAAAGACATTGTAGGATGATGTCTAGTCTTTGTTTTGGTATACGCAACAATATATGATATATGTTGGAAAGAGCGAAGGGCAAGGTTAGTTGGAAAAATGGCCAGTGGAAGAGATACTGATATCGACCATTGAAAGATTTCGGATATCTATATTTCGGCGATCTGAGTAATTTTTTTTACAACGATGAAAAAGTTGTTTATCAACTATCACATTTATCGACTTGATCATACTTTTATGGGACTAAAAAAACTTTCAAGACGCAAAAAATACTCAAAATTCATCATCCTACGTCAAAATATCGTCGTCATTCAATCTTTTATAGGAAGAGTGAATCAGCACTTTTATTCCTTTACAGACGACTTTTTGCTATTTCTGTTGCGTTTCGTTCTAAAAAAATCTGAATAATATTTTTTTTATAATAAGAGAACGAGAAATTGCGTCTTTTTTTATACTTTACTATTCTATATAATGAAGCTTTTTCTACTTCAGGTGTATTTCAGTTAGTAAAAAAATTATAATACATAACTATTTTCTCGTGCAAATATGGGTAGCGGACAATCACATAACCACCACGGTCGTCGTGATTCACATGTCAAGCCACGCAAGTCTTTTGGTTTTGTTCCAGGATATAATCCACATATGAATACTGGATTCGGATCTAATTATCATGATCATTATCATCATCATCATCATGGCGGTTTTGGCGAAAACCATCATTTTGATGGCGGTCATCATGGTGGCCATGGAGATTGTTCATAAATTCCTTGTTGTAAATAATTGTTTTTTATTTATATTCAACAAAGTTCTTTAAATGAAAATAAAAATTTGACTTACAAAGAAATTTTATTTTACAAAAAGATATAGTATCAATTAGATCAAATTAGTTTCTAACAGTGAATCATTATAGTAGGACATAAAAATTTTGAATATTGTCTATATTATGTAACTTCTACTCTTTTCTGAAAGAATGTTTAGTCATTAATGTAAAGAGCAAAAAAAACTCATTTATTGGTCGATAAGATAATTAGTTAGTTAATTTGCAATGTATAGATTGATAGGATCAGTCGGACCGGGGTATCACAATTGTTTTTTGATCGTATTGTTTCTATGATATATTGAATAAATATGATTTTTTAACCAATTATAGTACTCGTGTAGTGTTGATCATCTGTGAAGGACAAGCGTTTTACATCATGTGTCTTCAGAAAAACTTTTCATAAATACTAAAAAGACCGCTTGTTCTTGACAAATCATCAACACTACACGAGTACTATAATTGGTTGAAAAATTATATTTATCCGATATATCATGGAAGCAATACGATCTAAAAACAATTGGGGTATCCGGACAGACTGATCTTATCTATCTATACATTACAAATTAACTAACTAATTATCTTATCGACCATCAAATGAGCTTTTCTGCTCTTTGCATCAAGGATAAAACATTCTTTTAAAAAAGAATAAACGAATCTTTAGATGAGTGTTACTCGTAAATAGTCGTCTGCTTATAATTATTCATCTTTCTTTAAATCTATTACAACAGGTAGATGAGCTGTTCGAAACTGGCTATCACATAAGGATGCATTAACAAACAGTGTTCTTCCTAATTCATCCTCGTTTTTTAATTGTCCATATGCTCGATGTACATGACCAAAAACGTGAAGTTTTGGTTTCACTACAGTCGTTACTGATTTCAGCAATTCTTTACAACCAAGATTATGAGCTGTATTAGATGTTACATCCAAAATAGAATAAGGTGGACCATGTGTGAGAAGAATATCTGTATCATTTGGTATTTCTGACCAATGACGACGAATTTCATCTGGATCTTTACATTGTTCAGATAACCAACCACTATTTAAAAACAGATACACATACATTAAAGATTTCTATTTATAGAATATTTACCTTCCATAAAACTTCCATCCAGTCAATGGATCTTGAAATGTTTGATCCTGAAGATAGACTATACCATATTTTGAAATCAATGATTTATCTTTTTTTAATTCATCAATAACGAACGGTTGTTTTTTATATCTTTTTCTTGTATAAAATCGTTTAGATTCATGATTACCAACAATGACTATTTTTAATCGAAACTGAGTCAAACTTTTTAACCAATTTACAAATTTTTCAATTTCACTTTCTGTTCCATTACGAGTAAAATCGCCTGAATGTAATAATATGTCACCATCTGGAAGAGTGAAATCATAATTATCATGAGTATCACTAATACATACAAATCGTGTAACAGAAGTTGATGTATTATCTGGAATAGTTGGATTCATTTCAGCCATTTGTTGTCAACAATTATACCTCTCCATAAAAGTGATGACAGAAACATTTTATGGCCCAAGCAGTTATTACACAATTCAATGAAATATTTAGAAAAATAACAACCAGTAGTAATTTCATATGTTGCGACATTTTTATTTTGATTCATTCTTTCTTTCACCGCTTACAAACCTGCATGACGTCTCACAGATGATATACAGAACGCAAAAAAAATATTCTGTTGCCTTCTTAGTTAATGTATATTGGGCCATAATAAATGACGATGTCAGTATTTTTTTTATATCTCTTTTTACTTTTCATAGTTTTGAACTAAACTTTTTCCAAAAGATTCTACATTGGATTCTCCACAAAAGTGTATAGAAACCAATGTTATAGAGGTACAATCAAATAAAACTATTGACATACTTTTGGTGAACATGTAATATTAACAACTTTTAAAGCACAAAGTTATAGTGCTCATGTAGTTATTTATTCTTACTCAATCATGTTCAAAAAAAATTTTGATAGCCAAGTTCAGTATTCCACAAATTTTCGGAAACCTTAGGAAAGGCTTCCTTTCAATCGAAAAATACGAAATACTCGAACGATGTCGTTTTTCAAGAAAAACATATCCTTTCTCGAAATGTGCAAAATTGCCTACTTTATTCTTTTTTTATATTTTGAAAATATTTCATATTTAGTAAAAAGAACTGACCATAGTTGGGTTATTAAAACAATTGAAATCTCAAAACTCTACTGATGGTAGTGCTCCAAATTGTGTCGAGTACACAATGTATAGGACAATTTTTCAAACCTGTATAGTTTTTCTATATAAGTGGAGTAGTGTAAAACTCGTTAATTCGATTCGAGTATTAAACTTTTACTCGAGTTTTAAACTATTCAATTACTAAAAACTTTGAAACTATAACGATGTACGATCATCCTTGTCCTCACCCTTCCATCCACATCCTCATCCTTCAATACTCGAGTATTAAAACTCGAGTAGAGTCTTCGAGTTTTACCTGTGTGAGTCAACTACTGAGTCCTCTAGGGAAGGGAGCGAAATCGATCAAGATTTCTTTTATTGATCCATTCTTTATTTTTATGTTTTAGAGGAGACAATTAGGAAAACACAAGTCCGTGCATATGTAACAAATTAAATGTGATCAATCAATCATATGACGACTTCAATATGATAGATCTGTGGTAACAAAATGAATGATGATTAATTGGAAGAGAAACGATTGTTTATCGCATACAATCCATCATAAAGAGGCCATGTTTCCTATATATCTGCTGAATCTTTGTGGTGAGATCCAATACATTCACTTTTTCAGTTATACGAATAGGTAGCTTCTCTTTAGCAGAATGAATTATAATCATTTCTCTTTCAATTGTGATTGCCACACAATGTTCGAGGGCAGTCTCCACAATCAACGGTATCCATTTATCCGACCCATCGAACAACCATATTTTCACATACATTTCAACATCTATCCGTTCCAATTCATACGGCCGTTTATACACTTTCTGCATCACATCATCAGACAAAGATGGAATATCCATCCACCCTTTTACATCACATAATCCAGGTAACTTCTTTACCGCAGCACCAAACCGTTTCAAAAGGTACAAGAGAGTCCACCTGATTCGCTCCAAACAAGCCTCATTAAAACGCAGAACTTCGAGTACATCAGCCGCTAGACTTCTCAGATCAGTCTCATCACTACACAAACCATCAAATACTGCATCAATGATATCTTTCATGTTTGTCATCTTCCATATGTCTTTGAGGTCATACATTGCATACGGTGAGAAGCGCTCGTATATTGTCTGCATCTTAGACACGAGAGCTCCAATCGTTTCTTTTGTCGCAGCCTTCTCACCCATTGATGCGAGTGCATGGCAGGCACTAACTTGTAACGCTCCATAACTATAACGTATTGTATAAATGAGAGCCTCGATTGTCTCCTTTGTTGCCACCTTCTCACCCATGATTGCGAGTGCACGACACGCACTTGTCACGCCCTGTGATCTTGGATTTCGCAATACGTCGACCAGTGCCGCGATCATTGCCTTTGTTGCTGCTTTTTCACCAATCTTTGAGAGCGCCTCACACGCTCCTTCACTGACCCATCCATATTGACTCTGGACCACCGGAATCAGTGCTTCAACCGTCTTCTCTGTTGCAGCCTTCTCACCCATTTCTCCAAGTGCTTCACATACTGCCACTTTAATCTTCTCATTGTCACTCTGTAACGCTGTGATGAGCACATCGATTACCTCCTCTGTTGTAGCCTTCTTGCTGACTTCTATGAGTGCATGTCGCAACTCCCATCTGATAGTTCCATCTGGATTCGCCATACCAGCAAGGAGTGCCTCGACCGCCTCCTTTGTTACAATCTTCTCACCAATCTTTGCAAGTGATTGACATGCTACCCAATTGATGTCTTTGTGATGGTCTAATGCTGCTGTAATGAGTGTATCAATAGTCTCTCTTGTTACAGCTTTCTCGCCCATCGCAACAAGTGCTTTGCACGCAGCTGAACTAACACTTCCATCTTGATCCTTTACTATCGCTGTAAGCGCTCCAATCGTCTCTTTAGACGCAGCTATCTCGCCCATTTTCGCAAATGTTTCACATGCTGCTACCCTCACCTTTTCATGTCGATCCATTACTGCTGTAGTAAGTGCTCCAATTATCTCTTTAGACACAGCTATCTCGCCCATTTTTGCAAGTGCTGCACATGCTGCTACTCTCACGTTTTCATGTCGATCCATTACTGCCATAGTAAGCGCTCCAATTGTCTCTTTAGACACTGCCATCTCGCCCATTTTTGCAAGTGCTTCACAAGCTGCTACCCTAACGTTTTCATCTTGGTCCGCTACTACCATTATAAGCGCTCCAATCGTCTCTTTAGATGCAGCCATCTCGCCCATTTTTGAAAGTGCTTCACATGCTGCTACTCTCACCTTTTCGTGTCCATCCATTACTGCCATAGTAAGTGCTCCAATCGCCTCTTTAGTTGCAGTTTTCTTGCTCATTTCTCCAAGCGCATCACATGCTGCTACCCTCACCGTTTCATGCCGATCTGTTACTGCTGCGGTGAGAGCCTCAATCGACTCTCTTGTTTCGGTCTTTTTGCTCATCATTTTGAGTGCCCACCTCGCTTCCTGGCTGACACCTTTATGTTCATCGCCCACTGCTGCAATAAGCGCATTGATCGTCCTCTCTGTTACAGCATTTTTTCCCAAAACTGCGAGTGTTCGACACATTGCCGCTCTCACATTTTTATGTTGATTTCCTGCTGCTATGAGGAGCATATCAATAGTCTCTTTTGTTACTATCTTCTTGTCCATTACTGCAAGTAGATGACATGCTTGATGACTTACTTTTTCATCTGAATCGAGTGCTGCTGCAATAAACACATCGGTCGTTTGCTTTGTTGTAGCCTTCTTGGCCATCTCTATAAGTGCTTGGCGTGCTGCCGAACTAATGCCTTTATGATGATCTACTGTTGCCGCGAGGAGCGTATCAATTGTCTCTTTCGTTATCGCAGCCTCTCCCATTGCAGCGATTGTATGGCACGCAGTTTCTCTACTCCATGACTTTTTGTCCCTTAGTATTGCTATAAGTGCTGCGATCGTCTCCTTGGTTGAAGCAGTCTCGCCTATTTCTGTAAGCGTTTTGCATGCTATCACCTGAACGTTCCCATTTTCACTTTGTAATGCTGTAATAAGTGCATCAATTGTTTCCTTTGTTGCAGCATTCTTGCCCACCATTCTGAGTGCGTACCGCCCTATCCATCTGATTTCCTGATCTGGATCCACTGCTGCCGCTATGAGAGCCTTGATTGACTCTTTTGTAGCAGCCTTCTCACCCATTGCTGCAAGTGCTCCACATGCTGCCTTCCTAACATCTGTATGTTGTTCCGATGCTGCCGTAATAAGCGCGTGAATCGTCTCCTTTGTTGCCATGTTATTTCCCATCGCTGCGAGTGCGTGGCAGGCGGCCATCCTGAGTTGCTGGTACGGATTAAGTGCTGCTTTTAATGCTTCGAGATAGTTTGTGACATTAAACGTCGAGCGCACTTCTCTTAGTGCATGGCAGCCGGCCAACCTGACATCTTTATGTTGATCTTCTGCTGCTGCAATAAGGACATTGATCACTTCAGTTGTGTTCGCCTTCTCACCCATAGCTGCAAGTGCATTGCATGCTGCTATCCTTACATTTTCATATGGATCCATTACTGCCGTGATAAGCTCCTTTATTGTTTCGTTTGTTGCAACCTTCTTACCCATTTCTTTGATTGCGTCACATGCTATTACTCTATGATTTTCATTTTCATCCTTTAATAAGAGGATTATCGATTTGTCGGTTTTTGGCTTCTTCATCGTTGGTTCGAATATACATCTTTCTGCCCATCGAGAGGTTTCATAGTCATCCAGTTGGTTCCCGTTGAGTATATTAGATCTCTCTCTCATTTCTGTATGTGTTCCATATGCTTGCACTTTGTTGTCTTCCTTTTGACCTTTTAATACCGTTGTCAGTGCATCGATCGTCTCCTCTGTTGCAGCCTTCTCGCCTATTTTCTCAAGTGCGTTGCATGCACGCTCCCTGGTAGTTAAAGATTCATTCTGTAATGCCAGTCTGAAGATGTCAATGATCTCTTTCGTTGAACCTTTGTCGTCCATTGCCTTCAGTGCATGACACGCGGCGTTGCTCACGAAACCATTGTCATCTAGTGATGCCCCAATGAGTAAATCGATGATCTGCTTTGTCGCTGCGTTTTCACCTATCATTGTCAATATTTTGCATGCAAGTATTCTCAATTTGAGATCGTCACTATTGAGTAGTGATACAAAAGTGGCCTGTAATCCTTCGTGATTTGGTAAGGAAATAGTTAGACTTAAGGATGATAATAGATGGTTTTGAATGAAATAATCGCGCTCATTGATTCTGAATGGCATCCAATTGCGTATTTGATCGATGTATGCATTGTATTCATCAATTTCATTGCACCTATGAATTTCGTCAAACATTTGAATAATTAGTTTTATATGACAAAGTCCTATAATGTCAATAGGAGGTTGTTCCAAAGCTGATAATAATAGTTTCATAAGTGCAGATTTACTGGATGAAGCTATCAATCCTGCTGTAAATATGAGGACCAATGTAAAGCATTGGTCATACTTATTCGACTTTATAAACTGAAGGGCTTCATCTTGTGAGTCAGTTTCAAATTTCATAAACAGGGAACGTGCTGCGAAAAACGCTTGAAAACCAAAGTTAATGAAGTAGTGCGGTTTATTGACATCTATATGTGTACTAATTACGCTTTCATCGTAAGATTTTAAAATATTCAGGTTTGATAAGTGTGGATGATCCACAAGCTTGCATCGTGACTCTTGTTCTGCATACTTTATACAATCAGAGGATATTATGACGTTTTTTGCTTCTATCGCTTTGAACGCCAATATCTCTAGAAATCTGAGTTCTGCGTCACAATTTTCATAAATATTCGAGTCAGACATCAATAAACGATTGGTTGCCTTCCTTTGCAGATATTTTTTGCATAAGGAGAATGCAAGTGTTTCATAAAGTTGGGTAATTGTCAAATCTTCTGTCTTCGACCAATCATAATCAGCGTAGGCAATACATATCAGTTCAAGATTCACAGGTATATGAGCAACACCCCAAACAAAAGGATTCGATTTCAGAAACTGGAGTAGTTTTTGTGCTTGGACAGAGTGATTCATCTTTTCATCGTATATCTGATTGAAATACTGTTCGACATATCTGTCAGTGTTCTTATCAATGAATCCGACAATTTGAATTATCATATCATGCGAGAAGTTAGTGGCGTAAGAACGAGATGTTAAAATGTGATGTTGATTGTTAATTATATTATCAAATGCTTCTTTTATCTGTTCTGGAATGTCTTGAATAGATCCATCGTAATCATCAAGTATCCATAGTACTTGACCGTTGCTACATTTGTCCTCTAACATTTGCTTCTCTTGTGTAGATAACTCCTTACAAGGAGAATACTCTGCTTCGATTAAATCAACAGGTAAGTACTTTTTGCCTGGAAGATACCGATCTTTTATCAAATGGCGTAAGCGTATCAATACAACAAGTTCATATTCAGACCATAAATCACCTTTGGCCCATTTGTACGTCACATACTGACAGAAGGTTGATTTCCCTGTGCCAGCTTGACCAAGAATGACGACTCTCTTTATTTTTCCTTGATCTCTACATACCTGATTGCCAAGTATCTCTTCATAGACATTAAAATCTTGATTATCGTTATGTTCCTGCTCAGTTAGTTTCTTTTCTTTCTCTTGTTGCGCCTTAGTTTTCATCATCACCAAGTCTATATATGCACTTTCGATCGGAATACTTTTTGATTCATTCATAATTCGCTTGATTTCTCCTTTTCTTATGTATTCATATCGAAGTAATTCGCGCATGACACTTGATGTATCACATGTATCATGTCCTTCATATTTTATTTTTTGTAATTCGTAGATAAGAGACATTGTCAGATTTTTTAGATTTGATGATGTAACACAAAAATCTATCTGCCTGCTTTCGTTTAAAATCGGTTTCAACCAGTCCATTGGTGTCCAAATTTCATTGGTATCAAGCATACAGATAATAATTTTCTTGTGTCTTTTGTGTGCATACTGCAGCTCTACTTTGCAACGATCAGACTTATCATAGTACGAGTTGACAAAACAGCAAATCACTGCAGCCTTTTCGACTCCCACAGATAAGCTAAATAAAATAGATAGATTTGAATTCAACATTAAGAACATCTACCTTTCATGTATATCACTACTTGTTCTGCGATCTTCGTCAAACCAAATAGGCATATATTCTGCATCAAGAATGGATTTAATTTCTGAGACTAAATCATGATCATTGCTCTGATGAGAGAGCATGATATGTTTTCCTTGTGGTAACAAACTTCAAATTTGCAATAAGTATACAACCTTAATAATATTTCATGATACTTAAAAATGTGTCAATCTTACCGTTCATGAAACGCCGTGATAGAAAAACCATATTCCTGTTGAATCAGTTCACTATTCCGCTGGACACAAGTTCCAGGCATGAGAATTACTTCTTGCTCAGAAACAGCAGAATACATCGATATATCTCGCCCATAGATTACATGAATTGCAAACAAGGTACCGGATGAACCCAACAGATTTTTGACAACGGCAACATCCTTAGAACATGACGTAAATGACCACCATGTTTTGACACAACATTCATCAGGAGCGACTTCGATTGTGGATTTGACACCCTGCCATACACATCCTTTAAATAATGGTAACTTGGCCAAACCGCTGATCAGTAGTTTCAAATAAAAAAACCATGATTGAACTTCATTTTTATCTAAAGCTCTAAGTTGCTTGTTCAGCAATGAGTAAACTGGTGTTGACATAGTATAAAGATAAATTGCTGCCGATTCATCCACTGTAAGTATTGTATCTTTTCGACAGTTCACTTTTGCTGTGACTGCATAGGTTTCGACCTGAGGAATAATATGGACAATGGGTTGTACAGCTTCTTCCAATGAAAACTGCGCTACATCTTGATACCCACCAATGGGATTTGAACTTCCATCGTAGTTATTAATATCGGATCGATACAAGAACCTATTCTCTAGGTCATCCATAATGTATTAAATCTTTTATCCGTCGATTTTCTGAAATTATTTGATCTAAAACGTATTAGTTTTGAGTATTTACAGGGTGTTTCATAAGTTTTGAGGCGCGACAAAATTCGTGTATACGAACACATAGAGCAATGTCTAACCATTATGTTTCTATATCATCTTCGAGTACTCGTGATGGCCTTTCCAATGGTATATAATTGAATAGCATTCTCCCTTATAATAATAAAAATATAAACATAAGTATGTGACGATAAAAGTTTCGGAATCGATTAGTATGATATAGGATGTATCTTGTACATACCTTGGTGTAAATGAATAATACAAATTTTGAATTTGTATTTAAAAGATGCGACGTGAAAAGCTCTATAAATGTGTCAAAATAAACACTTGCTGATTTGTTTTAATGGCATAGCTTATACTCAAAATAAACAAGCTTCATAAAGGTAATAGTGAATATAATAAAAAATATTTCGAAGACTTTTTTATTTTACATATATCTCAGCTTGAGAATAAGTTCATGAGTTTTAATTTAAAAGATGCATTATAAAAAGCTCTACAAAATGTGTGCAAACATTTCTCAATTGTAAAACAAAAAAGTCTTCGAAATATTTTTCTCTTACACTCAATCCGATGGGAAGTAGCACCATCATTAGGGTTCTTCATCTTGAGTATGAACTATGCCATCAGAACAACTCAGTATCTATTTATTTAGATATTTTTTGTAGATCTTTTCACGTTGCATCTTTTAAGAAAAAATTCAAGATCTTATCATTTATTTACACCGAGATATGCATGAAATAAAAGAATGTTACTAACGTTTTTATAAGCTCTGCATTCTATTTTGTCGATTTCGAAAATTTTATCGTCACATACTCATATTTATATTTTTACTATTATAAGGGAAAGTTTTATTCAATTATATATCATTGGAAAGGCCATCACGAGTACTCGAAGATGATATAGAAACATAATGATTAGATATTGTTCTATGTGTTCGTATACACGAAGTTTGTCGCGCCTCAAAACTTATGAAACACCCTGTATTTCTGTTCTCTTTTTTTCCTTAAATAACAAGAAGTTGGTAAATGTCTTATTGGATGTTTTGTATGTCGACATTACCGGGTAATCGAAAAACTCTAATTAATTCACGTGTTCGATTTTGTGATAAGCATCTCTCAAAGACAATAAATACACGTAAGTCTTCTTAAACTCAAATGATCACACTCTTAATTTTAGTCTGCATTTCAAATATTGATGATTTGAGGCATTCGGGTCGCAAACATATCATGTTCGAAAAGTGATTTAAATATTTTTAACAATAATATTTTGAAAGAAAAAACAATTCTGTTCCTCTAAAATTTAAAACAGTATTGTGAAGTATAACTATGACATCTACTATCTGCTGCATCTTTTTCTCAATAATCAAGTATCTATATACTAGCATTGACGCAGCAATTAAATGAGTAAGCTTAACAGCAAATTCAAGTCTTTACATCAAATATTGGTTTATTAATTTATGTCGAAAAAGATCATGCTTATATCAAGAAGAGAATCAAAGGTGGTATCGATTGAACAATTTCTCAACACTTTTCCGTAAAAGGTGACCTTATAAAACGCCCTAATTACGTTTCTCTATATAAATTTTTGTAGAAAACAGTATTTTTGTCTAATATTCGTTCATTGAGATGTTTCAATTCTGAAAGTGCGTCACACAGATCTGCATGAGATTTATCTCTTATTATTGGTGTCAGAACTCTCTATGAGCATTTAGACCTTCAAAATGGTCTAAAATAGAGTATCGACACCTATTTCTGGGCTTCTAACGACGCAATACTCATACAAAGATCTCTACTTCTAGTCATTATTCATAATCAACAAACGAGATTTTCTTTTCATCCTTGGCGGAGACGTCCGAGGAAGAAGATAATAGTTGCAAATATTCAACCTGGCGATGAGCACAAAGATTGAGAGAAAATTTTCTTGTAAAGTTGGAAAGAAGATGCTTACATTGCAGTTTTTCTATTATCACACCACTTCTTCGATGTCTATTTGTTTCTTATTGTGCACCAACATTATACAAAAATCAAACTTTTATCGTCTTGTGAAATGTCATCATAGAGTATGATGAAAAATTATCTACCTCGTTACGAAACAACTGAGATGAGAGTTGTTCTTGATATATTCGACGACTCATCTACTCTGTTATAATTCGTTTTGCAACTGCATTTTATCAGTTGAGGCTGCTGTCAGGAAGAATTGATTCGGCTGTCTTCTATTCTAGCCGAAAAATCACAACAGTTACCTAAAATGTGCAACTAATAACAAATATAAAGAGTACTCAATTGCATGTGTATTGAAAAAGCGACAATAACATCAAAGAGTGCATCTATATCTTTTGGTCTCATATATAAATCTTCACCAATATTCTCATCTATTCTAAAAAATCAGACAATTTTTTTCAGTCTACTGATGTTGGTTCGTCTTAAATACCAATTAGACTTGTAATTCAAGGATTCTCGAAGACTAATTCACGAGCTGCTAGCATTATTTTTCAGATACAGACAAATCTTTGGCGTTCAACTTGAAGAGTTCGCATCACAGATAGATGTAGCCTTAGCCAGAATTCATGCTGTAGTTTATTCCGAGAGCATCTTGCTGACTGTTCCTCATTCCATCGCTACACCTTACCTCATATACTGTTTCAGTTAATTTTGGAATGAAAACGACTAGCCGTTCGCTGGCATCTCTTAGAGACGACAAGAGCGGTTAGCCATATTCTGCATTAGTTTTCTTTGAGCAACGTATGCGGACATCTGTAAAATATGCGAATACCCCTCAAGGAGAAAGACCGAAGACTTATGTATACCGATAGTAAAGCTCAATATTGTATGGTCACGAACATTCACAAATACCGCTTTTAAATTGCTTTTGAAAGAGAACTCTGAAAATTAAGTAGAAACTTATATTTCTTGTTCGGTAAACGACACATGCATCTCTCAACAACTGTATGAAATCGGTGGAAATAAAAGGAGATCAACTCTCAATTTTACAAACTTGGACTGTCCACTGCTAGGGGTGTGACAGTTCAAGCTCATGAACTGTGATAAGCTGTGATAAAGAGCAGGTGATCAGCTCCAGCTCCAACTCCTGTGAGATGGTGATCAACTCAGTTCCAACTCTTGTGAGCTGGTGATCAGTTCCAGCTCCGATTCATGTGAGCTGGTGACCAGTTCCAGCTCCAGCTCAGGTGAGTTGGTGATCAATTCAGCTCCAACTCATGTGAGCTGCTGACCACCTCCTATTGATTTTATATTCAAAAGAGCTGCTACATAATTTAAATTTATCGAAAATAGCTGCTATGAGGACTGACATTGA